>JAOWMA010000011.1:0-214019 GCA_025962755.1 Colletotrichum tropicicola
GTGGTTAATGGTGGTTTGGTGTTTTTTTTGTTTTCGGGGGCCCCACCATACCTTCAATATTCTGCCATTGGCAACCCCCCCCCCCCCCCCCCCCCCCCGGGGCAAACCAAGTCCCTGCTTCCGTTCTCTTTCCCATACACTTTATCAGCTGACCAAGTTCTTCATATGCAATCATATCGCCCCCAAAACGCAATTCCGGCGGACCATGTCCATAATCACGGTGACAACGAACCTCGGGCCAGAGCTGAGCCAGTGTCTCGAGTCCGTCATGCATAATAACTATGCACTGGCCAGTGTACGCGGTCATCTATCCATCGTTTCTGGGCAGTATACGGTTTTGAAGCATAGCGTGTCTGCTGAGGCCGTTCTAATCGCATTTTGTGGTTTTGATACTCGAAGACGATCGTTCGTCTATGGTATGTACCACGTTTTGGAAGGCTCGTCATCTGGGAGGAAGGACTGAGGCACATTTATCCTGGCATTTGCAAGCCAGCTGGAATGCCCACAAGTTACGATGCCGTTGCCATCGCCCTTGTCAAATGTAGCATCTGCCGCTGCTACAGTCTCTGGAGGATCCTCAAACAACACCCAAACGAAAAGTAGTTGCATCCTTACTTAACGCCTAAACACCCAATGAGATCAAAGTGTAAAAGTGAAAGGGGTACACCGGATGGGCCATCAGTGGTAAGGTGTGTTAGAACACGGGTTTGATGGCAGTGAGGATGCAGCGGCTGGCACGGGCGGAGGTCTCTCAAGACATCCACACCCAATCTATGAATGCATTGCAGATGAAAATCCATCTTCTCAGACAAGTTTGGGATCATTCCGACAGGGGAGACAGATAACATGCAGGCTTATTGTCGACCGAAATTGTTCACCTTACGCTGCACATTCTTGTTCTCCGATGGCTTACCTGCCTTCGAGTCTCGTTGGTGCTTTGTTGGTGCTTGCAGAAAAGACCAAGTATCAGTGAACTGTTGATATTTCTCAAAGGGTATCTATCTATCCAAGTGTCCATCACACCATCTGTGACTTTCGTCTATGTCTGCTGCGCAACACCCCTGCAGAGTGCCTCTACATTACATTTTTGTTTATCGTACATGTTCCGGGTCTAGACCGCCGTTGTTTTCTAGACCCCTGCCAAGGAGGACCTCCGTTAAGTCCTTATGTTGGGATTGCGCATACTCGTCAACCTCTTCGTCCGCCGGCCAGTACAGCGGGCTTTGATAGTCCTCGTCGCTCCGTGCTATGATCTCTTCACGCAAGGAAGCCACAGTCTCCTCTGCAATCATGGGCTCTCCGTATGCTCGGAACGCCTGCATCGTCATAGCCAGACGTTTCGCCTCGGCTAGCGTCTGTTCTCCTCCAGCTACGGGATTCCACTCCCGGACGACCCACCAAAGCAGTAATACCATCTCTTCGTACTCGCCAAGATACGCGAGCGTTCGCATGTAGGTGTGGATGGTCGTTCCCTTGACAAGAAGGTTCACCTTGGGGTTGGAGGCCGGGCCGGATTGTGACACCGCTCTCCAGACGGTCTTGAGTTGGGTTGACGCTCGCCGGACGACCTCATATGGTCTCTGCGGACCTTTCGCGTTCTGGTCCCGGAATACGGGTGTGAGTATACTAGACCACGATTGCTTCCCGGAAGTCTTTTGGCTAAAGATCGGGGATTTAGGAATTGGGAGTGGTGTGCTTTGGGCTTTGTATAATAAGCCAAACTCCAAATCTTCGCGTGCGGCTCTTGAATCATCACCTGCCAAAGTCGACAATCTCAGGTAGATGGCCTTCTGTATAGCTATCCCGAAGGAGGAAAACATGGCGACACTCAAGCCACAGTGGGCCTCCGCCTTCTCCATGGCCTCGGTGGCCATGATGAGAGCTTGTAGATCGTTTTCCTTCGCCGACCCGACGCTCAGTCGGACGTCGCGTTGTGCTAGTCCGGCCAATATTGTCTCCCATGCTGCGCGGCCGGATTTCGTCGATGTCATCCAGCCCATTTCAGCAAGCCGGATTGCATAGCGAATACGGTAAAGCGGCCTGTTCGAGATGTAGCCAGATGCATTGGGCCTCTTTTTTGGCTGTGAACGGCACAGAAAGTCAATCAAGGCGTGCAGGACATCTCGAGGGGGTCTGGCGAGCACTTCGGGTGGCAGGTCCTGGTAAGACCGAAGACTATCGGAGATAAACCTTTTCATCTTTGCGTCCAGGCCGCTGTATTCGATATAGAGCAGAGCATCGCCGATACATGGCGCTTGCCTGATGAGAAAAGCCAGCAAGCGTCCTCTGATGCTGATGCCAGCATCGAACATCTGGCGAGTCAGGTCGCTCATGCTCGGTGGGCGGAGGCGGGCCTTCTCAAACTCGCTGAGATTCGCGTCATCGAAAGGAAACACTTCCCTTCCATCGCCAGGAAGGTTGTTATGGTCAGGATCAGCTTCCTTGGCCGCAAGCTTGGCAATCATCTCCGCGTAGACCTCGAACGTCGGCTTCGCGCCAGGGACTGGGGGGTGCCTGAAGACGTGCCAGGCTTCTTGAGCATTCCGAGTTGTCCGTATGAGCATCGCCCACACGGCCTGTTCACTGCGGATATCTCGAGAATAAATGGCTCTTGTTTGGATGGTGGGCGATCCATCGGGTGCCATACCGCCGAGAACATCCATCGTCACATCAATGTCCTCTTTGCCGTAGCCAGCCTCTTGCATCATGAAGCCTGCTTTGACGGTCCTGCTGAGATATTCTTCCGTACTGGCTTTCTCTTCCATACCGTCGCGCAGAATCCGATAAGGGGGCCAGGAGCGTGTAAGAGTGGTGGCCGTGTCTCGTTCGGCGTCGGTCTTTGGCAGGGCAAGCAAAACTTGCCGAATCGCCCGATAGCTCTCTTTCTCAATGACGAAAGGCTGCTGCAAGCCGGACGATAGCGACAGCAAAGTTGTCACGGCCTGCCAGTTGTAAGACATATTCGCATACGGGGTTACTTTGGAAGGAGTGGCCACAGATTGCAACGCGGCGTTGAAGACCTGGCATTGCATCTGGTAAGCCTTGCTTTCATTCGACCTACCCAAGGTGGCGCCCCTGATGTATGCTACCGCTAGGTCCGCTATGTCCGGCATTAAGTGAGGCCTAAGCCTGCTCGCGTGGTAGCCCAGTCTAAAGAGAACCTTGCTGAACAACACGGAATTCATTCCCAGTTCTGTCCCGCATGGCACAGCATTTATGTCGGCCTCGTCTTCTCGGCTTGTATACCATTTTTCGCAGTATTCTAAAACCGCCGAGAGGGACTCTGGGTCCTTAAATTGTGATGCGGTACTGATGAGGTAAAAAAGAACAAAGAGCGGCTTGTGCTCGGGTCTGCTGAGAAACCTGTAGATCCTGTCATCCGGATTCTCCGGGTGGAGAATCCACATCCAAGAACGTACATGATCCAAGACGTGTCCCTTTTTTGCGAGCCGAATCAATGTCGAATTCCATGTAGTTTCGTTGCACAGCCGTTCTTCTATTCTGTGATCGAGTTGGAGATTTGAGCGAAGAACCAGCTGGGCCGTAACGATGCTGAGCTGAGTGGTCTTTAGCTCGGCGAGAAACTGAGCCTGTTGAACTTCTGCATCGGTAAGAGATTTGCTCGGGTGTCGATACAATTCTAGAGCTTGGGCGAGGAGGACGTCCGCGTGAATTGAGCGTTGGCCGGGTATGATTCTCGGTGGACATGGCTGCGCTATTGGATCGACATCGAAAGACGGAGATGGGTTCGAACAATGATCAACCGCTTCGGCTATGCTCCATGACGGAGAGCTTTGGGCGACGGCTACAGCCTGGATGCAGCGAACTTCGTGGCGTCCCAAGAAGTGCTGGAACGCAGGTCAAGGTTAGCTGCCGCCAGAGAAAGCCTGGGAAGAACGCTTACTGCTCGTCGTGCGGGAGCAAAGACCCAGCGGCCCTTGTTCAGGACAGTAGAGTGTATTCTTGAGATGAGAGGCAGCCGCATCGCCCCATCTTCGCTGACAGACTCGCAAAATCCCACGGCTAGGATGCAATGAGGCAAGTCATAGAGACTACAACTTTGAGGTCAGTATCCGTGACACGGAAAGCGGAAGCTTTCAGTTTGCGCTTCGTCACGTGATGATAAGATACGAAGAGCAGGTAAGGTCAGGTACCTAGGTACCCAAGGTAGGTACCTACCTTAGGTAAGGTACCTTACGTTAGCTTCAACGTGGACCTTGCATTTGACCCGGTGTAATTCGGGCGGCAGCGGAAACTACTCGTTTCTGAATCTACAACAAAGTCTTTGCCTAAGAGCGCTCGTCATAAAGCTCCATTCAATGGCGCCAAAAGCCTCAACATGCGGCCCTGCCATTCCAAGATAGCGGCCTCCCTCACCCGCGGCATCCACACAGCGCGATTTTCGCCCCGCCCGCAGCGATACTTCCACTTGACGACCCAGGCAAGCCTACCACGGAAGCGCAACTTTTTCACATCCAATGTCTACCTCTCCCAGAGCACCAGCGAGCCGTCTACGAGGCAACCGAAGCCCGAAAATGAGGAGTCGCCTCTGCCTACGCCTTCGAAGCGCAAACCCATTCGTTCCGCCGGCGCGAAGAACTCCTTGCGCCGCGTAGCCATAATCGCCCAACGGCCAGCACAACGCGGCGCTGGAACGTCTCTTATGGAGTCGATGGACTCGTCCGCCTCGACGTTGATCAGCGCCACGTGTATTGCAGAGTCTTTCAATATGGCAATGGTCCTGGACACCCTGCGGGCGCATGGGTTCGACATCGATCCGGACCAGAGTGGCTTCGAAGCGAGCGAGGTCGTTCATGCCCGTGGCGTGAATGGCGGTGATATTTTCGTCTTCCCCTCCGGAACGATTGTCACTTGGGCGCTTCCTCCTGACGTTGTCACGAAGCAACTGCTGAGCGCGGCAGAGACGCCACTAACGCCAGCCCTGCGGGAGATGGAGGACCTGGAATACGTTGCCGATTCGTCGAAGGAAACGAGCGGCATGAAGGGCGATGTTGTAGTGCTGGGCACGAAGCTTGAGGAGAGAGATGGCGACAGACTCGACACGACCCTAGCCAAGATTGCATTCTCCTCTGGACTTGCCAGAAGTACGAAGCTTGCTGTGCTGGAGACTGCGTTGACGGCATACTTTGAAAGCACCAGAAAGATCCCCTCTCTTCTATCAAAGGGCTCTGGGCTGCCTCTTGGCAGAAAATTCATTCTGCAGAAGACGGGGGAGCTTCTGAGCTTACGCGCCAGACTCAACCACTACTCGGAGCTCACAGATTCTCTGCCAGACATATTCTGGGACAGCCGAGCCGAGCTAGGCCTGGAAGGTTACTACGAGCAGGTTGGGCGGGCGCTTGACGTCAATGTGCGCATCCGCACGTTGAACCAGAAGATGGACTACGCGCAAGAAATTGCCAGTGTTTTGAGAGAAATGTCGAGTGAGCAGCACAGCACAAGATTGGAGTGGATCATCATCATCCTCATTGCCGTGGAAGTAGTTTTCGAATTGAGGCGGATTGTACTCGAGTGGAAGGAGGAAGAAGAAGCTAGAAATACGGCCGCGTGAATGTAGGCAGGCGGATGCCGTGAGTCAAAAGATACCCAACTCATTCATCTACGAGCACCAAACCGCGTGGTCAAAATTGCATGCGTCGTGATGAAGCACTGCTCGCATTACTCCAGGAAATGCTGCTTTCAGCGGCGGCTTCACCAGGTGGCGCTTCTGAGCCACTGGCATCTCAGATCATATAGTCTCCAGCCATTATTCGTTCCATGTTCTCTTTGGCGTTGCTTTCTATTTTCTGGAGCTATACGTAAGGTGTTCTGTCTGATCATTGCACAAGCCCGGAAGAGACGAGACCTAAACAGGACAAGCAGCAGTGCGGCATAGCGCACGGCCGTCCCGGCATCTTCAGACGGGCGCAAGATGATTGGGCAATTCCCGTGCAGGCACGCCCTGCAAAGTGGAGTCGCGCTTGCTGAATCCTGTTCCTGGTTTGGATTGGTTCTTCGCAAAGCCTCTGGTCAACATACCTTACAGTCAACAACCTGAAATCAATCTTCCGCAGGCAGTAGTAGCTTCACCTTTCCTCAGTTTTTACCGACAAGCACCTCTAAACACATGTAAGATAAGGGCATTTCCTTCCTTGGGGAACCAAGCACACAATTCCCGTGCGCATTCCACCTGTATTTCCGGTCCCTCTTTTTTCAAGGGTCCATTGGCAGCCACACTGGAAGGTACCTAGCGGCCTGGCAACGCGCACCTTCTCTTCCCAGCTAGGTGCAAAATATTAATTTCGGCCCACTTTCTCCTCCCCCTCAACCTCACTCTCAGTCGCGTCTGAGTCTGCGCCCTTCAGCAACCCCAACTGTCCATCAACAACACCAAGAATTCTGGCATCGCATAACAGTAATTCGGGCACCTTGTCCTCTCCGTGCGACAGTCGCGGCGCACAAGGCGCATTCTCTTACTGTTCTTGAACAACTGCCGTGGACGCCTTCCTCCGATACTACCTAACCTAACGTGGCCACTTACATACTGTCCCTACCCACTCACTCACTCATGCTTCACACATGAGAATTCGAGGGCCAGAATGAGCAATACATGCACCAGGTCTGTTTGACTGCGCTTTGTCGGTCTCAAATTTCTAACGCAGACATAGCCAGCATGGAAGATTTTGAGGATGGCCTCGGGCCTGACATTTGGGAAGGTTCCGAGTACGATGAAGACCAGAGCTGGGGAGTCGATGACGACCTCGCTAAGATCGAAACCCGCGAGACACTCGAAGCTTTGGAGAATCCCCTGTCAGCTTTTGCACCCGAAACTGTCCTGGACGATGGCATTGCGCTTAGCAGTTTGCTGTTGCTGGAGAAAGACCGAGAGAACAATACACCAGCACCAGACGACCTCCCGTCCCACAAGCCGGTAACAAACTTTTCAGTTGATATACCGGCTAGCACCTTGGTTACTCCGAGGTACCTCTACCAGGGTGAAGAAGATCTGCCGGCACCACCTGAGCGGGAGTGGAAAGCCGTCCAAAAGCTGCTCGAGGAGCACCAAAGACTCAGTGACGGTGACGATGACTTTATTGAATTTGAGCTGGACCAATTCACCATTTACAATGAGCCGTGTACGCCAGGTGTCACCAAGGACTATGAGAAAATGCGGTACGCGGCTGAACTACGGCCTCTGCAACACCTTTCAATCAAGACTGGTTGCACTATGCTGTTTTTGGATGGAGTCTTGTCGGTCGGAGACACGCGGTATTTTGTGCGACAAGTGCCCTTTGAGGAGCTACCTATCGGGAACTATGGCGTGTCCGAGCATACAGTTGGTTCTGATATCTGGATTCGATCGAGGATGAACGCAAAGACTGCTGATCGACATGGCGGCCAAGACGTCTACTACCACCTGAAGACTCCTTCTGTGGAGTATCGAAGATATCACAAGGGGTTCCTGTGGATCGTCGATTTGGCGAAGCACATAATTGACTATCTTTCGGTGGCTGTGGAGGAGCGGCGACGTGTGGTTTTTCAAGATTTCCGATCAGACTTCAGCGAATGGCTGACCAAGACACATCAAGGCTCAGAGGCATTTGACAATTGGCGGTCACAGTATCCCAGTAAGGACTTTTGTGTCGCCTTCGTCGCAAACTTGGAGTTTATCTACAAGGAAGCCTTTGGCGTTCTTGGATACAGCAAAATTCGGTCGATCTATCTGTGGAGGGAGATTCGCGACTTTACTGCCTACTCAGACGTTACAAGGAAGGTCCCTGCGACCCCAGCGAACGCCAGATCTTCACCAACAAGTTCTCCAACCCCAGGAAAACACACTCATATTCCCAGGACAGTCGTCACTCCTTACATCGGCCAATTGTTCAACCATTTACCATGTGGCATGATGCTTGAGGCCACGAGCCCGAGCCCTGCATCCGACAAGCTGAGAAGAGACGTTACTGATACCTATCATTTAGAGTCCTCGACAGAAGTCCACACATCCGCTAAACAGGCCGATGACCGTGGCATCAGCAGCCGGGTCCAGATTGGTGATGTTATCTCAACCCCGAGGGATGAGGATGAACATAGCAATTGGACAAGAGAGACGACTGCTGGCTTCGGTGATGTTGACCGCTGGTTTGGACTGGTTCAGCGAATACACAAACTGCGGGATGGGAACAGGAGCTTCGATGTTATTTGGTTCTACAGACCGATCGACACTCTTTGTGGTACAATGAAGTACCCCTGGAACAACGAACTGTTTCTCTCTGATCATTGTTCTTGCCGCGGTAGCCAACCGAAGATCAATGAGTCCGAGGTCCTTTCAGTTCACCGCATTGACTGGGGAGGCTCGTCAACGACCGATGCTGAGTTCTTTTGTCGGCAGACATACCTACATGAGGACCGTCAGTGGGTGACATTCCAAAAAAGCCATCTAAGGTGCTGCCATCGCCAAGATGAAGCAGACGATTTTCCCTACAAGGTTGGCGACACACTTCTCGTTATCATCACGTCAGACGACAGGGTCGAGCCCTGTGAGCTTGTGACCCTTCCGGATCACGAGGATTTGGCATCTTTCCGCCTCCTCCATCGCAGGCACCGCTTGACAAATGATGCAGCCATAATGCACAATGAGCTGCTGTACAGTGAGGAGACAATATCGCTCAAGACCAAACGGATCCATGGCAGGTGTCTCATTCGATTCTTTCGCCCTGAGGAGCAGATACCGCCTCCCTACGATCGCAATGGTGTGGGCAATGCATTCTTCATCACCCACCGCCTTAAATCAGGGCAAATAATTCCTCTGGAAGAGGGCTTTGCATCGCTCAGGCAGGGCTTCAACCCCTCGAAAACATTCCCCAAGCTTCGTGGGGTCGACCTCTTTTGCGGAGGAGGCAATTTCGGACGTGGTCTCGAGGAGGGTGGTGCCATCGAGATGAAGTGGGCAAACGATATTAATGTCAGAGCCATTCATACATATATGGCAAACACCACCAACGCCGTCCATCCCTTCGCGGGCTCGATCGACGATATGCAGCGGCTTGCGCTGGAAGGAAATTTTAGCGATCAAGTCCCGAAGATTGGCAATGTCGACTTTGTTTCCGGCGGAAGTCCTTGCCCTGGCTTCTCTCGCCTCACGATTGACAAGGCCACCCCCGAGCAGCGCAAGAATCAGTCTCTTGTTGCGGCTTTCGCATCCTTCATCGACACCTACCGGCCCAAGTTTGGTCTGCTTGAGAACGTAATGGAGATTGTGCAATCGCGAGGGAAAAGGGACGAAGATGTCTTCTGTCAGCTCATCTGCGCTATCGTTGGCCTTGGCTACCAAGCTCACTTCTTCCTTCTGGATGCGTGGTCATATGGCTCACCTCAAAGCCGCAGTCGCGTCTTCTTATGCTTTGCAGCTCCTGGACTCAAGCTTCCTCAGATGCCTCTACATTCGCATTCTCACTTCGACCCTAATCCTCGCACCAAGTCCTTAGGTTGGCTGCCAAACAACCAGCCTATGGTTGAGCGACGGGTCATGCCGACGCCTTTCAAATTCGTCAGCGCCGAGGAAGCAACGGCTGATCTGCCTGACATCATGGATGGTAAGGCCGATTGCTGCATCAGCTTCCCGGATCACCGATTGGCGTGTAGTATCACGAAATCGTTCCGCGCGCAGCTGAGCGTCATTCCTATGCATCCTTATGGGATGAACTTCCGAACCACATGGAACGATGGTCATGGCATCATGACGAAGGCGGAGAGGAAGTTCTTCCCCGAGAAGGGCTTGAGGGTGGTCACAAAAGAGTCGCGCGCATGGGGACGCAGCTTCCCCAACAAGGTCATGCAGACGGTTACAACAACGCCCTCTCCTGCTGACGCCCGCATTGGACGTCTCCTTCACTGGAACCAGAATCGCGTGCTCAGTGTGATGGAGTCACGTCGCGCACAGGGATTCATGGACCACGAGGTCATTTTGGGCCAGCCGAAAGATCAGTGGCGGGTGATCGGAAACAGCGTTGCGAGGGAAGTGTCCCTGGCCCTCGGCCTGTCCTTCCGTGAGGCTTGGCTGGGGTCCTTGGTCGACGGCGAAGAGGTCGAACCCGTTGTTCTGACGCCTAATCAACCGAGCATCGAAGATCACGTGCATGAGGAGAGCCCAGATGTGACCCAGCTCAATACGCCGCCTTGGGCGACTTCGAGAAGGAGCACGCCCGCTTTGGAAGCACCGCAAGGGTCTGCTTCAAAAGCCTCGTCGCTCAAACGACCACTCTCGAGTACTTTGGAAGTCCGCCTCTTCGTCTCCAAGATGGCGAAGACCGGCATGGGCAGAACGGCGGGCGAAGGAAGAGTGGACTCGGATGTTAACGCCTCGGCATCGTCGGCGGATGATTTGGCATAGCATTGTTATTTTCTGGGGGAAAACCATGTTGGCGGCAGCAACGGACAGTCTTGATTATTCGCATTGATAGACGCATAGCAGCAGCGCATCGGACGGCTGCATGGGAGGGTCTGCGTGAGGTCGCACAGGCTGCACAGGGTTGCATAGAGGAAAGGCTTATTATACCCCCCGATAGACGAGGCATCTTGAGATAGACGGATACATGGGGCTGCAATCAGCAGCTATCAAAGATTAGTTGGTCAATCTAATCAGCAAAAAGAAACCAACCTGCTTCGGAACGTGACGTTTTGCAGAAGTGTTGACAATAATAATCAAGAGTAAGCGCAAGCGCGGAGGTGCATCATTTTATTTCAAATACAGCGTGGACATGTATCGAATGTCAGGAAAGGAGGAGAAGAAGAAAAGGACAACGCTATTTTCCCAAGCCTGGTATTACGTGATTGACAGTTACTACGAGTAAATGGGATCTGAGCCCCAGGACAGATATTAATTATGTGATCAGTCAAGTCTGTTGAGGTTTGGTGACTGTGAGGATGATGGTCTCCACCTCCTTTTCCGTCTTCGTCACCGTCATGGTCTCCGTCTCCTTCTTGGTGATGGTCACTATCAGGGTAATGACCTCGGGGCCGGCAGTGGTTTTTGCCACAGGCACGGTTGGGACAGTAGACGGAATGGGCTCGAAGGTCAGGGTGTCAGTGACTGTGGCGTCGGCGGTCGTGGTTGGGGCAGAAGGTTCCGAGGCGGATGTGGAGCTCCGGCTCCGACGTCGAGTCGAAGTTGTTGTCGGCGGTCCCTGCTCAGTCGTTGTCGTTGGCTCCTCCCCCTTCCTTGTCGTGGTTGACGGCACCGGTTCGGGCTCCATCGTCCTGGTGACGATGACAGTTGTTGTAAAGCCCGGCGTAGAGGTGCGTTCAGGCGGGGGAACCAAGACTGTCGACGTGGCAGTAACGACCGGGCCCGCGGGACGGGTGTCTGGGCTGCCGCCTGGCAGCGTGACGCGGACCGTGGATGTGGCGGTGATGACCGGGGTCACCGTGGTGGTGACCTCTGAAACGACCTCGGACGCGCGAGGGGCTTCTGCCGGCGTGCTGGCGGAGGGGCCAGCCACCGGGGGGGAAGCCGTGTCACCGAGGATGTTGCTGGCCACGATGGGGTCATAGCAGCTGACTATGACTCCCTCCGTGGTGTTCATCGGAAGGGCGAAGCACGACAAGCCGGCCCCACATTTCTCGATATCAAAGGAGCCGTCTGAACGGCATTGGCCAGTATTTCCCTTGACGCATGCGATTTGCCCAGCGCTGCAAGCGGACTGTTCGGTGAGTGAGGCGAAGAGGGCGTTGAAGGATTTGGCGGACGCAAGGTTGGCGGCGGCGATGGAAGGAGAGACGGTCGCCGTCGCGGCGGGGACAGAGCTGTAGATCGTGGGAACTTTGCTGTTGGGGAGGCCTGTGACTCTGAGTGTGGCGGATGATTGGGGAGTGGTTTGGAATGAAGGTGGTTCGGCACTGGCGGTGGACGCGATGGAGGGCAAGAGAGGGACCGTGGATGAAGCCACAGGTTGCTCTGTAGCAGCGGTCGTTGACGATGCTGGGGTTTCACCAGGGACGGGAAAGGCAAAGGACAGCGAAGACTGCAGCGGTGCTGTCTGAGAGGTAGCAGAGGAGGCGCCCTCCCGTCCTGGTGTTGAGACGGCCGGACTGTCCGTACCATCGGCTGAAGTGGGCTCGGGGTTCCCAGCAGCCAAAGACGACCCGTTCCGGAGGCCTGTTGTTGGATACGGCGGCAAGGAAAGGGTGCTGAACAAGGGAGGCAGGGTAGAGGGCCTCCCCGTGCTTGTCGACGGGTCGGCTTCCCCTGGAACAGTGGTTGACGTTGGTATTGATATCGTGTTCAGAGGAGGGGGGAGGACCACTGGACTAGCGGGAGGCGTTGTTGTGGACTCAGGCGGCGGTGCGGAAAGACTTGGGCCCCCTGTTTGCGTGGCTGCCGGTGCGCCCCTGGTTGAGTCGTCGATGGTGACGAAGATGGGGCTTGGTGTGGACCCGTCGTCTTGTTCCTGTTGTGCAGTTACTGATTTTGCAGATGTCGGGATATCGCTGTGCTCGTGTGAGTGGGAGGCATGGGAGTCGACGAGAGGAGCATACGTTGCATCTGAGAGCATGCTGGAAGCAGCGTCCGCAGTAGTGGTGATTGCACTGGATGTGGAATTCCAGTCTCCCCGAAGGCTGAGACTCAAGTCAGTGACGGACGCTGCAGGGATTGATGATGTTGTCGGGACTGACAATCTCTCAGCACGTCTTACTGGGCCAGCATGCGTGGTCTGAGATATCAGGAGCAGCAGCAAGGCGTCTGCTAAGCGGATACTGGAAAGCATCGTCATGGTTGAAGGAGAGAAATTGCGTGACTGTGGTTTGGCAGAGAGAATCGGAGCGTCTCTTCGTCAAGAAGAGCGGTATTATGAGTTACTGGAATCCACCACACGCTGGCTGGCACTCGACAAAAGAGAGGAGGATCTCGCGCAAGAACAAAGGCAATGATCAGCGGAGATGGGAAACAGAGTGCGACGAAACAAAGCAAAGAAGGCCGCGCGGGGAAGGGATGGAAAGGCGGAAACACAAGGAAAGTGAGTAAAGACAGAGGAAAAAAGAGAGAAGGACAGGCGTCGATATGACTAGACACAGCTGGGCGACGGGGTCTCGAACACTGGTTCGACGCGAGGCGAGGGTGCAGCCCGGTCTTGTACGGCTGGATTCGACGACGACGGGGCCCAGAACGTCTGGCCTTGTCGCGGCCCATGAAGCAGACGGGCTGTGAAGGCATTCGAAACATCCCATCGCGACTGGGCGAGGCGAATGGAGCAGTTTGTGTCGAGGGCCCGGCAGCTTGGGGCCATTTCCATCCAATGCCTTGCCTGTCGGCCGTGGTTTGAAGACCACGCGGGCCAGGGTCTAGCGGTAGCTAGCAGTCTTGGGCAGCCAGCCGGCAGGCGGGTGGTTTGGTTAAGCGCCTCTCACAGGGCTTGGGCCAGCTCGAAATGGTCGATACGAGGTTTGCTGGCGAGGAAAACGCATCGGTTTTGATGAGAAGGGGCTCTTGTGCGGGGTGTTTCCGATCCGGTCGACTGCAGACGCGCGGGAAGTTATTATTGGCAGGTCGGGGGCCCCCTGTCCGGCTGCCGGGCGCTGCCAGCCAATGCCTCGTGCAGCGCTTACACCACCTGGGGCCGGTGGAGTCTGGGAGGGGACTTGGCCCGAACGCCGGCTGGAGGCGCCTGCCCCTCTCGTGACTAAGGACGGGAGGTACCTAGGTGCCCAGGTACCTAGGTATCTTCCCTTACCTTATTGATAAAGCGGCCACAACCTCATCTCCTTCCAATTCTAAACGACGTCGGCAACCTACGGTACCTTACCTTAGCTGCCAAACAGCATGACGCCACGCCTGGCGCGCCGCCAACGTCTTCAGTCAGCTGGCATGTTTCGGCCGAGTGGCGCGCCGGGACTCTTCTTGACTCTTCCGAGCCTCCACTGTCCGCAAACGGAGCCGACTCTCACCAGAAACTCGCCCTGGCCGCCCGCCTCCCAGCCTGCTCGTCCCTGACCGCGCTGGAGTCGCTGCGGTAAACAACAAGAGGCTGCTCCCGCCTAGCAGAAGTCTGCGGGATTTGCATTTCAGAAGCCTCAATTGTGGGAAAGTCGGCCTGGCGGGCCATCACCATCATCCACCAAAGGCACCTCGCAAGGCTCAGGTGGCTCGTGTCTTATCGGAGTATGATTGTCTGAAGCACGTGGGCTGCAACGGTCGTGCCACCTTCCGCTCTTGAACAACGGGCCAAGAGACTGGCGAGGGGATGCAGACGTTGAAATACGCTTCCTTGCCATGCCCTCGACCAGCACGTTTCCCATCGGGTGGCGTCCATTGGGGCGCGTGGGGATCGCCCTACCGTCGCCAAGCCAACCCCCCGGACTAGGAACGGGCTAGGAACGGGCTTGGCTGTCAGGTACGCTGCCGATGGCCTGCAGCAGGTGATGGAACAATTCGTTGTCGACCGTTGTCGACGACTGCGTGCCTGTCTTCTTCCACCCGACTTGCGCTACCGATTCCTTGGGAATTTCTGTCAACGCGCGCAGAGCTAGCGCAATCCTCTCGCCCAAATCATCTGCCACTATCGAATGTGATCCATCATGCCAAGTGCCTTGTTGCGTGTCTGGACGGCTGCATCCGGCAAGTAGCCTGATGCGAGTCGCATCCCATGAAATGAAGGCCAAGATGTGCAAACCTCGAGTATTTAAGTGGCTGCATCATGTTGCTGCTACCTTGAGGATTGCCTTCTTTGCCTACCACCCTGACGTCTCTGTCTCTGTTCTGTCGTCACCCTGAGGTCCCTGTCTCGCTGCTGCCCATCTAGCAAGCTGTCCCCTGGGATTCGCATCTTTGCCAACTCACACCTTCACTGGTTTCACGAGTCAAGATGCGTACTGCCGCCCTTGTCGTGGCCGCCCTGGCACAGACCGCCCTGTCGGCCCCTGATGTCAAGAACTTCATTTACATCGTTCCTGACGGCTACGGTCAAGCCTCGCAAACCATGGCCCGGGACTACGTTTCCCTGATCGAGAATGGTCAGAATCCCAGGGCTCCCGTGAGCATCCAACTAGCCGCCGACAAGCTGGTACGATTTGGAACCAAAACCTGCGAGGACATTCCCCCCTTGCTGATATTTTTCAGGTTCTCGGCAACGTTCGTACTCTCGCCAGCAACAATCTGATCACCGACTCTGCCGCCTCTGGTACCGCTTTTGCATGCGGAGTCAAGTCGTACAACAACGGTGAGAGCTAGAGCCAGAAGGGCATTCGTGGGGACAGTCACTGACCCGAATCAGCCATCGGCGTTAATCCTGCTGGTGAACCTGTTGGTTCCATTCTCGAGGCTGCCAAGCTTTCCGGCTTGAAGACCGGTCTGGTTGTTACGAGCACCATCAACCATGCCACCCCTGCATGTGCGTTATCCCAGCCCATCGTGCCGAGATGATGACTGACACTGGACAAGGCTACGCGGCTCATGTTGCTGATCGTAACTCGTACGCCAAGATCGCGGAGCACGAGATCGGCTACGGCCACCCGCTCGGCCCTGTTGCCGACATTCTCCTTGGCGGCGGCCGTTGTTACTTCAAGCCTCAGTCCGACTCCACTTCCTGCCGCAGGGACGACATCAACCTCTTTGGGTTCGCTGAGGAGAACGGCTATCATGTCATGCAAAATCGCTCTGCCTTTGATGCCCTTGACAAGGGCCTGGGCGATGTTCGCATCCCCTTCATCGGTCTCTTCAACGATGGTATGTCGACAAAGCCTGCACGCCCAACCAGAGATCCCGGCACTAACAATTGCAGGCCAGATGATGTACGAGATTGACCGCTCCCGCCAGCCTGCGCAGGAGCCCTCTCTGCTCGAGATGGTCGAGACCGCCCTCAACTCCCTCCATCGCGCGACCCATTGCAAGGAGGAGGGTTACTTCCTCATGATCGAGGCCTCCCGCATTGACCACGCCGGTCATGCCAACGACCCGGCCGCTCACCTCTTCGACACCATCCACTACAACGAAGTCATGGGTTTCGTCCGTGACTGGATCGACGAGCACCCGGATACCATGCTCATGTCTGCCGCGGACCACGAGTGCGGCGGCCTGACCCTCAACGGCTTCAACCCCCTGCCCATGGCCAAGGTCAACGCCTCGACCGAGGCCCTGAAAAAGGTCTGGGACGCCTACACCGGCTCCGACAAGAAGGCTTTCCTCGTGAGCGAGATCCTGCCAGAATATGGCCTCGCCGACGCTACTGACGCCGAGGTCAACACCCTGCTTGCCGCCGGCAGCCTCGAGTCCGAGCTGGGCAACTTGCTCGCTAGCAAGGCCGGAGTCCACTGGTCAACGGGCGGCCATACTGCCTCCGATGTAACCCTCTACGGCTACGGCGCTGGCGAAAACGGCCGCGCAATCAAGGCCGACATGGCCGGTAACTGGGACAACACCGAGCTTCCCAAGTACATCGAGAAGGTGCTGGGTGTCAGCATGGACGAGGTCACTACTCTGCTTCGCGCGAACGGCACCGGCTGGGTTGGAAAGCGTGACTTGAACAAGCGTTCTGATGAGCACGTCCATGGCCACGACCACACACACTGATGGTTATATCATTAAATGGTATTTCGTATAGGTGGAAACAGTCTCTAAGTCTTAATTCTAATGTATATCGTTTCGCAACATAAACATTCCATGAAACCATTTTGCCTCCCTGAACCCACAGGGGAGGCGAACCCCTTTTTTCATACCGGAACGCAGCCTCTGAGGCGGACCACAGCCTACAGGCTTATTTTCATAATCACATAAAATAAACCGCCTTTGTGTTTCAAACTCTAATACACATATACGTACGGCTCCGATCCGTCCTTGGGTCTGTGCTTGCCTTGTGCCACTCGTCGATTATGTACCAAATACACCGACTCCTGCAAAAGAGCGAATGCTATGCCGACCGAGACCATGATGATCATAGTCAGAAGACCCTTGTCGTAGCTATCGATCCTGTCAGTTCATCGTCCTCTGGAAAACAAGCTTCTTGTAGGGTCCTCACAAAGGCAAGTCGCTACCCCTGAAATACTGCGATCCAACCATCAGACCGCTGATGGCCGACATCACCCACATGCTAAGAGGGTGCCGAATCAGCACCGAAGTTCCAGCGTCGCGAATCTCAAACAGACCAAAACTTACGCAATAGCGATGCTGCGCTCGCCCGCATCGCGGCAGTTGACCTGCACCCACGTGTTGTGGGCCGGGTGATATGCGACGGAGAAGCCGTTGATGGCCGTCCAGAGGCCCCATCTCGACCACTTCCCAACGTGCGGATGGACGCTCCGGGCGACGACCAGGATGATGAGGTAGCAGGTTTGTGCCAGCAAGACAATTCCGCCCCTCTTGTTGGTCCTGTCACTCAGCGTCGCAAAGGCAAATACCGCGACCATGGCGAGGCAGGCGCCCACAGCGGCCAGGGCGTTGGCGCTGATGCGATCGAAGCCGAGGGCCCTGGAAAGCATGAGACGTGCTTACATGCGGCATGCAGCAATCAACGAGGCCAACTCACATGATGATAGAGGGGGTGTACGTCGTCAAGGGCGACCAGGTAGAAAACACGCAAAACGTGGAGACGTAGTGCGGCCAGCGCCTGTAGTGGCTGACGGTCTTCCAGACGAGTGCCCAGGGGATCTCCAGGCCGTGGGTGCCACGCTTCTTTCCGGAATCATCGACGTCGAGCCTTCTCTGGAGAACTTCTTGCTGGTCCTTGGAGAAGCGGATTAGGCCTGGGCTGCCCATCGGCTTTGGCGTGTCGGGTGAGCCGGGCAGAAGGAAGACGAACATGAGAGCCACCGCAAGAGTGGCGAGGCCCTCGACTGCAGGCATGTCTTTGTCAATGTGCAATTTCAGATGGCGCTTTCGGCCAGGGGATCATGGGGACACGCTCACGCAAAAACAGCCACTGCCACCCTTTCAACCCGTGCTTGCCGTCCAGCTTCAAGATGCCCGACGCAAGCAGCGGACTGAGGCCGTTGCCGCCAAACTGACCAAACATGAATATGGCGACGCGCTTGGCCAGCTCGCGTTTCGTGTACCACGTTGAAAGTGTGTATATCGAGGCCGGGATGTAGCCCGATTCGGCGCATCCAAGGATGAGGCGGATGGCGAGGAAACCGGCGCGGTTCTTGACGAGGACCTGGAGTGTTCCGACGAGACCAAAGAGCAAGACCTGGAGTGAAATCCACTTCCGAGGTCCAAACTGAATTGTAGTGTTAGTTCTGCTGCTCCGATCGCAAAGTCTCCGTCCAACGGAGGAAGAGTCCCATCGCCATAAGGGCAAGTTCGGTCAAGGGAGCCGGCGGTATCATACCCATTGCAGCAGGAGGTTGCATGGAATTTCCAGGACCACGGTGCCCATGAACATGAGCTGGTTCCCCAGATTGATGGTGTCTTGGCTCACGCCAATATCCTTTGCGAAGCCGGCTGTGAGTGCGCTCGCGAGGTTCATCCGGTCGAGCTGAAACATGAGAAGACCCAGAACGAGGAGCGGGAGGACCGAGAAATCAATTCTGGAAACCGCAGTCAGGACGGTGGCCTACTATCAGGTGGAGGGGACATCAAAATACGCACTTCTTCTTGGCCTTCTTCTCCAGCACGAGATCCCATTCCAGCTTGTCGTCGGCCGCAATGACGGACTGGTCTGTCGGTGTGTCGCACATTTTCCGTTCCGTAGAGGGGTCCATCGTGCCGAAGCGACAACCCAAGAGTCACGGTGTCATCCAGAGTCGACCAGAACAGCGGCGCAGCTGTCTTTTGTTCTGTTCATCTCCCCCGCCCCCCCGAGCCGGCCATCCAGGTTCTCTCTCAGATTGTTACGATCCCAGTCACTTGCCCGCGAGACCCCTGCCTTCCGCATCAACTCCCCCGTCTTTACCGGCTGCATTGGGTCAAAGAAACCCCAAAACCAGGGTCCAAGACCCAGGGCATGCAAAGTGTGATGCACGGCACTTGGAACCCTGATGGTCCGTCCCAACCCCCGGACTCACCTTACCCACCCGAAGCTTGGCTTCTGCCCTCCCGGGCCCCACCTCGGGCCGACCTCCGCCAGGTCCCCGTCCGGCAACCGTCCGGCATCGGTGGGCTGATGGCGTTCGCTCTTCGTGCTTCGCGGGATAACGCCATCGGGCGCTAAGATGACGGGAACAGTGAGTTCACCCCGCCGCGAAGTTCCCTGGACCGGGGCCTCCCCATCCCTGCAGGAGTGCCCCGTCAGGCGGGTTGCAGCGGCATGATTGGGCCAAGGGTGCCCATCAGCAGCGCAACCACCCAGGCGGACCCCTGTCGCCATGCCCTCGCCCGCCATGAGCCGAACCCGCGCCGTCGGGATGGTCTTTAAAAAGTAGCGACGCTGCATGTATGCGGCGAATTGAGCGCGCTTGCTCCGAGGCTTCTGCTCCTCCCATCTCCTCGTTCATTCTCCCCTTCCGCAGCCGTTACGCTCGCAAGACTACCGGCTGGCCATGGGCGCAATCAAGAGAGTCGCCGTCATTGGCGCGGGGCCGGCGGGGGCCATCGCCATCGACGCCCTGGCGCAGGAGAAGGCCTTCGACGTCATTCGCGTCTTTGAGCGCCGAGAAGCCGCGGGCGGTTGCTGGTGAGTTGCCGTCCCATTGCATGCCCTTGCCTGGAGGCGAGGCCCATCTTGCTGGACCGCAACGCAGCGTCTCTGGGAACCTGGATGGCTCATGACCCCGGGAAGCGGATCTCGTCCACGAACAGAGCATCGCGTTGCGCACCCGGATGGTCTGCCCGTAAGATGCGGCGCGCGTCTGTTAAACGGCGTCTAAATGCATAGATACCTTACACTGACGCTCCCGTCGCCAGGATCGGCGACCAAACCCCGCCGCCGCTTCTCTCCGACTTCCCCTCCCTCGCCGACCGCACCGCCGACAGACCCGTTCCGATCCCGGACAGCCTCCCGGCGCAGACCCCGAAAACCCCGGCCCCGCGCTTCGCCGAGTCCGGCATATACCCTTACTTGGAGACCAATGTCGACGCCATCCCCATGTCCTTCACGGACGGGCCCATCCCGGACCATCGCACCGCAAACTCCATCGCCCTGCACGGCCCGGACACTCCCTTCCGGCATTGGACTGTCATCCGGGATTACATCCAGGCACTCGTCAACCGCAACGGCTACCAGCATCTTGTCTCGTATAACACAACGGTGGAGCGCGCTGAGAAGGTCGGTGAGGAGTGGAAGGTGACCCTGAGGAAGGACGGCGCAGAGATGGACGAGTGGTGGGTGGAGTGGTTCGACGCCGTCGTCGTCGCGACAGGCCACTACTGGGTTCCCTACGTCCCCAGCATCAAGGGTCTCGACGAGTTTGAAAAAGCCCGGCCGGGTAGTGTGATTCACAGCAAGCATTTCCGAGGGAGGGCACATTTCCGCGACAAGGTTTGCACTCCTGCCCCCAAGCTGCAACGGGCCGTTGCTGACCTCCCCAGCGCGTTGTTGTCGTGGGCGCTTCCGTCTCCGGGGCCGACATCTCCGTCGACCTCACTTCCACAGCCAAGTTGCCCGTTCACTCGGTCGTGAACGGCCGCAAGGCAAACCTCTACTTTGGCGACGGCGCCTTCCACCACCCAAACATCTCGCGCGAAGCCACCGTCTCCCACATCGAGGGCCGCACGGTGCACTTTGTGGACGGAAAGTCCGTCGCCGACGTCGACAGCATCATTTTCGCGACCGGCTTCACCTGGACGCTCCCATTCCTGCCCTCCGTCGAGATTCGAAACAACCACGTCCCCGGCCTGTTCCAGCACGTCGTCTACCACCGCGACCCGACGCTTCTGTTCATCGGCGCCGTGGCGGCCGGCCTGACCTTCAAGATCTTCGAGTGGCAGGCCGTCCTCGCCGCTCGCGTGCTTTCCGGCCGCGCAAAGCTGCCCTCCGCGGACGAGCAGGCCAAGTGGGAGGCCGACCGAATCGCGGACAAGGGCGACGACATGAGGTACTGTCTTGTGCACCCGCACTTTGAGAACTATTTTGAGACCGTCCGCGCGCTAGCGGGAGAGCCCGAAAATGGCGTCGGGAGGCAGCTGCCGCCCTTTGATCCTTCTTGGTTCCAGGTGTTCCTGGACGGGTTGGAGCTGAGAAAGAAAATGTGGGTGAGGTTGAATGCCAAGTCGCAGGAAGACCTGGTGAACAACATCAGTCCTGCGAAAGCGGAGCCGTGGGTAAGCGCGTCAGAGCCCGAGAAGGCTCCCATCGTCACCACGGTGGAAGCAGCACCTCGAGAGATAGCTTAGTAGTCGACCAATCAGTCGTTGGAATAGAATCCGTCATCGACAGGGAATTCGGGCCGGCCTTTTTCTGATATCCAAAAAGGTGGTGTTTCTACTGGTGGACTAGAGCCTCATACCAGCAGAGCCTCAAGTTCGAGGCCAGATCAGTTGAGGTGCAGTGGTCACCGAGCGTAGGAGGCAAAGCCAAGCCACAACCAAGTCTTGATAAGGATTGCCAGGCTGAACCCCCCCATGAACCCTGTGCATGATTATCCTGGAATGAGACGGCGAGATTCGAAGCGTCAAGGGATCGTCGTGGGAACGGCACAGCAACCTGATACCGCGAACCTGGACTGAACACTGCAAGCGGCACGCCCATCCCCAATCAGGTCTAAGAGCGTTTAGAGGGCTGTCGATCGGCCCATCCTTCACTTCCTGATCAGGCTGTTGTCGGGTGTTGGATCAATCAAGCGCACCGAAACCAGGCCTGGGCTGAGCAGCGCTTACATGTGGTCGCCGTCTTACCTCAGACGCCTCCCCGGCGGGGCGTCAGCTTCTGCCCCCCAGAGTGGAAATTCGTTGTTCGTTAGCTACCTATGGGCACTTGCCAACGCACGTCTCGGACCTCGCGCGCCCGTTTGTTTTCTTCAGCATGCCGTGCTGACGGTGCATGAATCAAGTTGTAGAGATGGCGTCGCACATCAAAAGGGCTCCGTCTCCCACGAGGCGCCGACGCCAGGACAGGGATGATTTGAGCCTCGAACTGCGCCAACACCCCCTGTCGACTGTCCGCACACGATGAGCTCGCCTTCGCAGTCGAAGCCCTCCAAGATCCCGGCGGTCTCACGGCTGGGCCGTCGTATCAGGGAATTCGACATCATGGGAATCCTGCGAGGCCCGAAACTGATGCCCGAATTCCTCGCCAGCGACATAGCTGGCTTCCTCCTGCACCTCGTGCTCGCCACAGATTGGTCAAGTTTCTGCAAAGCTAGGCTTTTCCAGGCCGTCCCCGTCTCCCAGACGATATCTGAGACTCTTGCCGACTTCTGGATCTCCTTTTGGCAAGAGCGATGGCACTCGGAGGACTTGATCGAAGAGAGGTCGAAGAAATGGCACCCGCATCAGTACCATATACCACCGCCACGCCTGCGCACGTATCGCGAGATCCTCAACCGGCAACAAGCGTTAAAAAACTGCTGTGGGGCGCAGCTTCAGGCTCTCGACACCCGGGACGTCGTCAGAAACATGCTCCTGCAAGTCGCCCTTGCGTTGTGCTGGATGTGGGCGCTCTTCAAAGACCACCTCGCAGTGGTCTGGTTGCTGGCCGAGATTGAGAACAAGGCCAAGGGGTATCGGCAAAAGATCGAGGAGTCGGTGCCGCCCGTTGTACGGAAGGGAGAGGGAATCATGCCAGTGGCCAAGGGCGGTCGGGCTCAGTGCAGTCTGAGCCGAATCCAGCAACGGATCAACCGTGGCCAACATTTGATTACTAGATTCATGGAGCTGGAACTGTGCCAGGTTGAGAAGGACGAGTGCATCTGGGACGAGACTGAATGGTTAGTGGAGAAGGATGGCGAGATACCCGCAGACATGCCTGACGAGGATCGCTTCCTGGTCAACCGCGTCGTCTTCTCCGCTGGGCTGTCGTGGTTCATGGTCTCGATTAGCTGCGACTTTGCGACTTTTTACCTCTTCGTCCTCGCAGTGCGTCTGCGGAGTTATTTGATTGGATAGTCTGAGCATACGAGGTGTCTGCTGCTTGTTATACCCCAGGGAACGCAATTTACACATGATCCATGATAGTGATATATTGGGCATTACCTCATTAGCACCGTAACCTGCGATGTCGCTAGTCACCATAACGCCGTTCCTTTCCGATGCAAATGCCGCTTCAACGCCGCCGTCGAAACCTGCTGTTATATCCCGGTCCTCCCTTTGCGCCATTATTTTTCAACTTTAACCGGCGGAAGTTCGTGTGCGCCAACTGGTTCACCTTCCTCACAGCCTTCTTGACCGTCCCCATCTTTTCTGTCTTCTTTGTGCTGCTGGCTTTCGAAGTCGAATCTTCAAAATCTGAGCCTGAACCCATTTCCGCAAGCTCGTCAGGCAGGTTGTCTGTCGCTCCTGTGACCTGTGTTTCGGGAACAACCTCACCTGTGCCTTTGTCTCGCTCCTCGTCTTCTCCTGGGGCAGATGGTCGTTTGACTTGAACGGGCTTCATATTTGATCGTCTCGTTGTGCGCTTCTGGCCCTTCTTCTTGAACACGCGGAGTGGCTGGCCGTTCCGATCCAGCTGCTCCTCGTCAGGGCTGTCGTACATTGCCTCATCGTCGAAACCACCCAGAAGATTGTTTGTCTGGCTTTCAGTCGCAAGCAAGTCTTCTTCCGGTCTATGAGGCGCCTTTGGCTGAGTTTCCGAATTCTCTGCTTCACGGAGAGCTTCGAGTTCGTCGTCGAGTTGTTCCTCCTCTACTTTCCGAAGACTGGCAACGATGGCGCTTAGGCCACGCACCATGGGCTTTCGCGGCAAACGAAGTGGTGGAGCTGCGAAGTCATTGCTCTCCGTCGGCGGCGGTTGCGTGTGCCTCTTGAGAAAAGACGGCGTACTGAACTGAAGCTTGGACACCGTCGTAGGAGTCTTTGCATCAGTGGCGTTTCCTTGTCTGTTTTTGAGCGGCGTCATGAAGCTGTCCAACATCTGCCTCTTGCTTGTCGACATTGGAGTGCGTCCGAATTTGCCATCGTTCTCTTCGTCCAACGGTGTGGCCCGCTTCCTCGGTGTAGTCAATGGCCTCGAATTTGCCACAGTGTTGAGATTTCCATTCTTCCTTGACGGCGTGCCGAGTTCGCGTTCTACCAGCAGATCGAACAGTCCGAGAACCCGACCATCGCGCTGCGGAGTGGGACCGATGGACCTCGGAGCCACAGGACTGAACAGCGTCCTCGAGATGGAGGGGGTTTTGATGAGGGCTGCGTCATCGACGTTTGATTTTCTCTTTGACGGAGTCTCCGCCGGCTTCCGTCGCTTCGACGGTGTAGTCGCCGGGGCCGGGCCGTCTTTTCTCTTCTTCGTCGCCGTGGGATCGTCTTTCGGGGGCGGTGGGATCTTCCCTGACAAAATATCACGGACTTTGTTGTATTGCTTGTACTTTTGGGCTACGACAGGGTCAGTATTGTAAAGATTCTGTTCCGTAAGATATGCCCATACCGATGTCAGCGTTGCGCTTGATGTCGTCTCTGCCCGGCTTCTTTCCGTCGTGAGACTTTGCCCACGAGGTTTCCCAGCTCTTAAGTTCTCCGCGGAGCTTCTGCGATTGCGATTCGTATTCTGCCTTTGCGTGGTCATCCATTTCGAAGCAATTGCTAGCAGCCGGCCGGATACGTCATTTGAATGCACAGTTTTGAGTGCAAGAAGTCGGTTTTGAGGCAGCAGGGTACGTAGTTGAAAGTACCTCGGTGGGTTTTCGATGTGGAGGGAGGAACGCGGTTTGGACGCGACTTGGGAAAACCACTCAACACGAAAGATGCACGCCCTAGCAACGCGCCCCACCCCTCTCAATCTTATCTTATCGGCGACACCATACAGATAAGCTTACTAAGAATCCTTGCATGAGGCCTCGATCAAGAGCTCAGTACCTCAACTCTTCTTCGCCAACGCACCCAACTCCTCACTAAACCTCTGCGTCACTGGCATGTCCCCCGAAGCGACGCGCAGCGACATCTCGAATCCACGGGACCTCCATTCCGCTGTTCTCCAGACTACGCTGCAGGAGATTTCTTCCCGACCGACGCCCGACTCCCAGCGGGGCGCTTCGGCCGACGACTGTTGCGTTATCTGTCTTGAGGAGGTCACTGAGGCCTGCGAAGCCGAGCCATGCCACCACCGAAACTTTGACTACCTCTGTCTCGCAACCTGGCTTGAGCAGCAAGCCACATGCCCGCTATGTAAGACTGAGATCACCGAGGTTCGCTACGACTTCAGCGACGACCGAAAGCAATGGAAAACGTTTAAAGCGCCAGAGAGGCCGCGAGAGAAGGCCAAAACCGCCACTCCAGCCCAGCAGGAAAGACGGTACTACACACAAGCGCGCCCACGACGACCCCGACCGAATGCGCACGCCCCGTATCGGACCTTCACCCCTTCCCAAGATGAGGCGATCACACGCCGACGAAGTGTCTACCGTAACCAGCTGTATTCGCTACACGTCGGTTCGAATCGGATTTCTAGGTATAGAGACCTGACGCCGCAAATGTTCGCAACCGATGCAGAGTTGGTATCCCGTGCCCGCACGTTTCTGCGCCGCGAGCTTCAGGTTTTCGAGTTTCTGTCCCCCGATAACGAAACACAGCCCCAAGAGGCGGACCCAGTACGGCGCCGTAGGGCCAACAACGCCGAGTTTCTGCTCGAATACATTGTTGCGATTCTGAAGACTGTGGATATGCAAGGCAGCATGGGGCACGCGGAGGAGCTCATCAAAGAGTTTTTGGGGCGGGAGAATACGCGGCTGTTACTCCACGAACTGAGGACGTGGCTCAGAAGCCCTTACACGTCGCTCGAGAACTGGGACCGTGCCGTGCAATACCCAGACATTGCCCCCAAACGCCGGCGGTCTCAAAGCCCTAGTGCGGAGCGAGGCAGTTCCTCAGGGGGCGCAGATGGGATCTATCCGTCGAGATGGAGAAGGGACGACAGGCGGAGGCATCCGCGGGAGCCTTACGAATCTCGCCGCTCACGAAACCACGAGAGGCTGAGAGAAGCGACGGAGCGGTACTCTGTTGACTAAAATGATACCCATTTCTTTACTTGGTTTGGTAGGAGAGTCGAATACTTGCGGGGAGGGCTCGGGATATCCGCAGGGTGGGGTTGGACTGTGCTGTGCGGCAGCGAACCAAAGTTGACCGGACGCGGCAGATCCTGGGGGTGCGAGTCCCTGAATCGAGTACCGAGCTGGGCCGGAAGCTATTTCCAGCGCCGCCTTCGCCGTTCGCTGGGCTGAATAATGGCGGGGCGATTCGCTGATGAAAAGCCCTCCCGCCGGCCAAGAAAAGATTCCGTCCGGAGCGGGCCCCGACATGATTGGTAATCAAAGACGGCCTCGGTACACGGCGGAGTCCCGCCCCGTATCTAGACCGAGTCGACATCATAAATATTTACGATTGCACCCGCTCGCTCTCGATGAATGTAGAGTTGGCAGTCCACGTCAAAAGCTTAATACCCTCCGTGTTGTGACAAATTGGACCAATCAAATACCGAATGAACGCGGCACGGCAAGTAAGCAAAATGGCCAACATCAACATCAAGGTCATCTCAGACCCCGTCTGCCCATTTGTAAGCCCCACCGGCACCTCACACTTCCTCTGAATGTCGGCGACTAACACAAAGCCAAGTGCTATCTTGGCAAGGCACGACTGAACAGGGCCATTGACCTGTACAAAAAGACGTACCCGGCGGGCAAGGACGACACGTTCAACGTCTCGTGGCAGGCGTACTACCTAGACCCGACGGCGCCCTCCAAGGGCGTTCCCGTCAACGAGCGCATGGCGGCGCGCTTCGGCGCCGACAGGCTGGAGATGATGCACGCGCGGATGAAGCAGCTCGGGGCGGCCGAGGGCTTCAACTTCACCTTTGACGGCAAGGTGGGCCACACGCGCGACGCCCACCGCGCGATCCAGCTGGCCAAGACCAAGGGCCCCGAGGTGGAGAACGCCGTGGTGAACTCGATCATGAAGAGCTACTTCGAGGAGGGCGGCGACATCACGAGCTGGGACATGCTCCTCGACGCCGCCGCGCGGGGCGGGCTCCAGAAGGAGGAAGTCAAGAAGTGGCTCGAGGAAGGCAAGGGCGGCGCCGAGGTCGACAGGCAGGTCGAGGACGCGTACAGGATGGGCGTGAGGGGGGTGCCGCACTTTGTGATTGACGACAAGTACGAGATTGGAGGTGCGCAGGACGTGAGCGAGTTCTTGCAGACACTTGTGGCGGCGAAGGAAGGTAAAAAGGGCTCCAGCGGTCAGAACGGCCTGTCGTGCTAGGTTAGGCTAGTCAGACACTCATTCCCCTTGGTATCAAAAATGTAAAATCATCCTGGAACTTTCGCATTGGGTATCATGGGTCGTAGCCGTCGTAAAGCGCCAATCCGTATTCACATGTTCAACAACCCTCCCAGGTCCTTCTCCATAGCCCGCAACCGCTGCTGGAGCTCGCGCTTCTTCCTGTCCAGCTCGCGGACGATTTCCTCCTCGGCTCTCAGGTCCTCTTCGGTCATCATGTTCTCGCCGTCTTCCGCTTCCTCGTCTTCTTCCGGCTCCTCGTCGCCATCGCCCATCCAGTGGTCCTTGTTCATCCTCTCCAACGCGGCCTGGTGCTCGGCGACCTTCGCCTCGTAGTAGGCCAAAGTGTTGGTCTGGTGCGCGTAGCGGTTCCTCAGCTGTGGAATCCTCTCGAGCGCGCCGGGGAGGGCGTAGACACCACACAGCTTTGTTGCGCCGCGCAGGAGGACCTCGACGTCGACGTCGCCGCCCTTGCTGGCGGCCTGGCGCTCCCCGCGGCGCAGCTGGTCGTGCAGGTCGCCTCCCAGGACCGCGGAAACGGCGGTGTGCCTGCGCGGTCCGCCACCTCCGCCCGCACGGGCGCAGGCCGGAGGCCCGGTGGTGACCTCGCCCGAGGCGACGTTGAAGACGGTCTGGCGACGGTTGTTGGGCTTCGGGTCTGGGTTTTGTGAGGTCGCGGGAGCCGGGGGCGGGGGCACGGAAAAGAGGGCGCGCTCGTGGGCTTCGGTGTCGCGGATGAGTGAAGTGATGTCACTGTTGTAGAGCATTGCATTTGTAAAGATTTTAGGAGGTGGGAAGCTTGCGGCGCGTCAGTCTGGGTCGAGGTTGAGAGTGGGTGAGGATGGGAACATACGGAAGGGAGTCGATGCCCTCGCACGACAGAGCGATTTGCTCCAGGTGGATTGAGATAAGAGACATGGTGACAGACTGGCTTGCGTCTCCAAATGCCGTGAACGAGTCCTGAGACAGCTATGCGTGGGAGAGTGAGGCTACTCCGCTTCGAAGAGTACCGTCTTGGTGGGATGTGCCCGATGAGGTGCAGGTTCAATGTTTGGGTTGAACCAAACAAACTGCCCCACCAAACATTTGGGTGTCCCGCGTTGCTGGGCGCACGGACCACCGAGGTTCGTCTCTTGCCCCACTGACAGACAGCTGCTGCCAGCTCTCGGCAGTAAGCTCTACTGCATTATCGCAGTTGGCGATTCACAAGCTGCGCAGTCAGACGGCAAGGCACCGCCATTCCTCATCGTCTTGTCTTAGGATGAGTCTTCCCGGCCTCGGCGTGCCGATTGGCTGGGCGCGCAACGTCAGTTGTGACGACAGCTGGCAACTCCTATTGGGCTGTTTTCGCATGACCCGAGAATGTACGTATACGGAATGGCACGGGAGGGTGAATAAGTAGCCGACTACGGATACACAGCTACTGCATCTGCTGCTTCGGCACGACGCCCAGCACACCAGCCTCATGCACCTCAGACAGCCCAAGGCAGAGGGCATATCGACTTTCCGCTTGCAAGCAGGCCGCCCGGGCCGTCATTGGCTGCTGCACGGTGGTAACCCCGGAGCCGCGCATTTCGTCTCCCTGCACCGCCCAGATCTCACTGCATGTCTCGTACCCGCCGGCAGCTTGAGCTCATCTCAGCCCCCAAACTACGGTAAGGCTACCTCAAGGCACCAGAGACCAGTCACAACCCAAGGTACCTAGGTAGGTAGGTACCTAGGTAAGGTAAGGTAAGGTACCTTGGCCTTTAGGGCTACGGACGGGCAGGCAGCGGCAGCGGGGTGGCGCCCCAGACTGCCTTCTACCTTACCTACCTAGGTAGTTGTTAAACTGCACCCCTCTGCCTTAGCTGCTGACGCCCGCACCCCCCTATTGGCGACTGCCCCGGTCCAGTGACCAGCCAAGGGCGGCGCCGTCGTCAGTCCCCGACAATCTCAGCCAGCTCAGCCCTGCACCCGCATCGTCGTTTTTGGCAACTTCGCTGGACATTCAGCGGGTACTTGCCCCCCTCGATGCGCGTGTGCGTGTGCTAGGATCTCCGACTTGGTGGTTGGAGTTTGCTGGTGTCTCACCGGCGCGCCCTCCGTCTTCTTCCCCGCGAATATAATGCCTCGTGAGCACCCGCCCCTTTTGCGGTGCGAATGACTCTCGCCATACGGCAGCCTGGTCACTTGATCAAATACTCTTTCCGTCACGGCCAACCTCGTCTGCGTGCGTCATCTTTTTTCCCGCTCAATAAAGCACACCCGTCCTGTCGACATGGCTGCGGGAATCTTTTCCCTCCCAGGCTTGGGAGAGGTCTTCACGGCACGGCACCGCGCCCATCACAAGAAACGCGAGGACTTGCTCAAACAGAGGATGGGCTCGACAAAGTTCTTGGGTTCTCAGGTCGGCGGCAGCTCCGTCATCAACTACTCGTACACGGATTTCCCCTGGAAGCTGCTGGCGTACGACATTTACTGGTTCTTTCAGTATGCATGGGCGCTTCCATGGATCGTCTGGCCCATCACCCCGGCTGGCTCTGGCCGTCTCGACGAGCTGGCCTTTACGAGGAAGAACCTCTTCTGCATCTTTATGCACTTGGTTCTGTGCATTCTTCAGATTACCTTCATCTTGTGTCTGCCCTTGACCGTCTTCTTTCCTCTTTGGATCGACGCCCTCGCCGTGGGCATCTTCTTCGCCGTCAACTACCTGCTCTGCCTCTTGCTCAACGGCCCGACTCTCACCTACACCTCGGACCCAGAGTATGCTCCCGCCCTGCCCGAGCACGAGCACGAGCAATGGATCTTTTTGAACGGCGTTGCCGTCGGGTGAGCCAACCCCAACTAGCAACCCGCAAAGCCCGTGGCTGACCTTATCAGTGACCACTGGATGAAGAACAACCTGAATCGCTTGGCTCTCACATTTAAGCGCCCGATTCTTGGCATCCACAACCAGACTTCCGGCATCCTCTTCGACGTCGTCGAGTGCCTCATCCAGCGAAACCTGGGCTACGCCACCTTCGATGTACGGATGTGCTACCGTATTGTGAAGGAGACGCTGTACAACCCGAAATTCTCCAAGGTCGTCTTTATCCTGCACTCTCAGGGAGGCATCGAGGGAGGCCTCGTCCTCGACTGGCTGCTGCAGGAGCTGCCTCAGGATCTTCTGGCCAAGTTGGAGGTGTACACCTTTGGAAATGCTGCCAATCACTTCAACAACCCCCATCGCCATGTTGCGTCCCAGACTCTAGCGCAGCGCAACCCGGCAGCCATGACTCTGACCACGACGACAACAGCCCACATCGACCCGACCGGCAGTCCCATTTCTCCCATTGCCACGGGACTCGTGCGCCGTGCTACGAACGGCGCCAACGGCAGTGCCAATACCAGTGCCAACGGCCAAGCCAGAACTCCAAGCATCCCCAAGGATTCGTCGTCCATGTCGTCTTCTCGCTCCTCCACCGCGGCCCTGGACCGGGCCATCGGCCACGTTGAACACTACGCTCACTCGACCGACTTCGTGGCGATCTGGGGTGTCTTGCACTTCTGCACCTCCTTGACCGCTGATCACAGTATGCCGCGCTTCATCGGGCGTCTGTTCGTCAGGGCTTCAGATCGCGGCGGTCACCAGTTCTGCCAACACTACCTCGACGGCATGTTCCCCCTCGCAAAGGACCCCGAGACGGGCGAGTTTATTGGCGCGGCGGACGAGAACGAATTCATGGAGAGTGAGATCCAGCTTGGACGGCAGGGCGACGCCGGACAGAATGCCCGCGAGGCTTTCGAGGTTTCCTACATGGGTCGCGACTTTGCCAACGAAGTTGAGGTCCACGGGGAGCACGTCAAGGGCCGGCACAGGAAGAGGACTGTCAAGGTCAAGGATCTTTCCAGGCTTTGGCTCTACCGCAACGGGGCCAGTCCCCCCGAGATGCCCCCAATGCTTTCTACAGACGCGAATGGTTTTCCTAGGGTTGCTACATTGTGAGGAGCCGTTTGCGATTTGTGGAGTTTTGGTATTGCTTTGGGCTTCGGTGGTCTATATAGAATGATACCCTTCTACTTGTTTCTCTATCCAGTATTGCCCTGAAAGAACGGGTTCGGAGACCAGCGATGTCATAGTTGTACCTGAGGTAGTACACAGTTATGTTTTTCAACTAGAAACGAACCCCAGCAAATTCGAACTGGGATCATAACCCATCTGGAACAAATTATTGTACTTGGACGTGTTGGTTTATGTGTATTTCCTGTTATAGTCTTGGCTCCCGCATATCCTATACTACCAGAGGCCCTTTATCGTCGCCAAAAACAACATCATACCATTTCCCTCTTCCTTTCTGGCAGACCCCATCCCAGCCAATAGGCCAAAACTTGGCTTTTCTAGTTGAGCCATCAAACACCCTTACACTCTTCTCCGCGTCACTGTCTCCGGATGCCCAATAAACCATCTCGTTCCCACCGTCACCATGAAGAGGAAGTCTCGTCAAGGGGGTCAACTTGCTATTCGACTGGAGGGTATTCGTGACCAGATCCCGCAAGTGAGGATAGTACCAAGTCTTATTCCACCAATGTTCCAGTCTCCACGGCTTGAGGCCAAACACGTAGGCGTTGTGATGAATTCCAACAGGCGTGGTGCCGAAGAAGAAGTCTGTGTAGAGAGACACGTTACCCCAGCTGAGCCCGGGGAAAGGCCCCTCCGTCTCTCTCAATTCGGGCGGGGTGCCTTGAACCCTGACGCCGCCAGGCACGCCGGCCTTTTCCGACTCCCTCCTGACGGCCTCGTTGTCGTCGAGCTCGACAAAGAACCCGTCGTCTTCCGACGAGCATGTAGGCGGTATTGTGGCAAAGTCGTAATCCAACCCAATACCAAACTCGAACGCCTTGCCGGCCAGTGCGTCGTCGGCGATGTTTCGTACTTCCCGGGGCATGTCTCTCGGGCGGTCGAGCGACGCGGATCCGTTCCACGTCGAGACCAGTCCTCGCATCCAGTACCGCCACATCTCCTGGTCTCCAATGACTTCTGCGAATAGCGCCTGGTCGCTCCAAAGCTGGCGGTCGTTCATGGCGACTAGGTCCACCTTCTCCTTGCACTTTTTCAGTGCGCCCCTGAGGGAACCGATGGTGCCCATGATCATGCCGCTGTTGACGCATCGTGGACGAATCTTTTTGTACTTTCTGGCAGAGTCAAAGACGTACGGTAAGATCTCGTCGGTCCCTTCGCCATAAAAGTCCGACGGCAGGGGAGAGTCTGGCCAGTAGTCGTAGTGCGGATCAGACCCGGACTCCGAATCCGGCTGGCAGTCTTTGGCCGTCGTAACAATGATGCTCTGCTTCGGTGGGGGGACCGGGAATTCCGGTCTCAAGCCGTGTTCTTCCCACTGCTTTGCTACACGAGCGTCCGCATCGCGGTTGAGACGGTGGAAGCGCTCTATGAGGACGGAAGGAGGCAGCTGGAACCAAATGTCGTAGGCATCGACGAGAAGCACCAAGTCGTTCTCGTTCACGTCGTCGTCGTCGTCATCTTCTTCGTACAGTTCGTCGATGACTGCCAGCAGAGATTCCAATTTGGCGATGTGGGAACCGGCAAAGTGCCAGTCGGGCCTGTTGAACTCGCCGTTCCAGTTGAGGATCGTCGGCATTGGGTACCCGAGGGCGACGGCAGACATGATGGTCTTGCAGAGGTTGATGTGCGGCCCATCCGCGGGCATGAAGAGTCGCAGCCGTCGGGAACCGCCCGCGTCCACGTGGACCGGGGTCTTGAGGCTTTCGAGCTGAGGCCTCGAGATGATTCTCTGGGAGGTGCCACCACCGTGCACTAGGTAGACGGCTTCGGTTGGAAACTAGCAGCAAGTCAGCCAGAGTCCGAGTCCATCTAACACACAAAACATACCACTCTTGTCAAGACAGTCGCGGTTATACACATTAGGATCCCGACTGGCAGAATGATCTTCAGCAGCGAGGTTCGCGCCCGGCCGAGCCGCGGCGTTGTTCGTCGGTGGGCATGGTGCGCATCCGCGTCCGATATCCTGTGGCTGAGCTCAGACTTGGACTCCGAACCCGAATACCTCCTGAACACCTGAGCAAGCCGCATCTTCATCACGGTCGGGATGGGAGCCATCGTGAAGATGGTGAGTAAGGGTGCAGCCCCCCAGAAGGCGCCACAGGTTCTCGTTCCGAACCCTTCATCGCGACGAGAGATATTTCAAAACTCTCGGGGTATGGAGACTGAAGACAACGATACGCCGCCAGGCGTCCTGTTCTCTCTTGTCAGTTGTCGAGTGGTACCCGTTGCAACGGGGGTGTTGGCAACAGATCCTTTCCCTATTAAATTGCTGGACCCATCCCACGTGGTGGATTCGATTCGTCCGCGCCGGGTCCGTCCAACCGCTCATCCATGCTTGGCAGCTCTTCAAGTAGCACGTGGCTCGTGAGCATTGTTTCCATTGACCGTTTTGTGGTTTCTTTTTGCTGCCTTTTGTTGCTGCAGGGTATGCGATCCCTCGTCTGCTCTCCCATTTGAACAGGCCATGTCGCCCGGGGCCGTGGTGCCGTGGTCCTTGACCTCCAACCCTCCTCTTCCGCGACTCATCAGGCTCGATTGGTGATGGCGCCGAACAGCAAGACATCGCTTGACGAGCTTCGGACATTTTTGGGGTTCGCCCTCATAGGTGAGTTTCATTGTAGGTTTGAGACGATGATTGCCACCGAAGCACCTAATTTCAACGACCCCCCTTGGCTGCCCCTCGGCTGACCGTTGCCTGTGTCTTTCGTAGGTCTCATCAACACGATTCTTCCGGCCATCATCTATGCCGCGAACTATCTCATCGTCCCGTACCCCCGCGCCGTCGTCACGCTCATCGAGCTCTTACCGTCAATCGCCGTGAAGCTGTCACTGCCCTTCGTCATCCATCGCGTTCCGTGCCGGTTACGGCCACTCGTCGTTGCAGCATGCTGGCTCATCGCCAAGAAGGTCGCGGACGACACGCCGCCGAATGTGCTTCCGCCGGTACGCATCGCGATGACAGTGCTGGCGTCGGCGTCGTCGGCCGTTATCGAGGTTTCTTGCCTTGGTATGGTCGGACACTCCGGCGCGCATGCGCTGGTCGGATGGGGTTTCGGCACCGGCGCGGGGCTGGTCAGCAACGCCGTGTGGCCGTTCATCTTGGCTCACAGGGCCGGAAAGGTGCTTAGGAGCGCAACGGGCGCCATCTACTATCTTGTTGCCCTTTTGATATTCTCCCACTTTGTCGTACTGCCGAAGGGGCTTACGAGAAACGGCAAAACCCGTCTGGAGCGTGGTGACGAGGAGGAGAGGAACTCGTTCCTTGAAGCCGGCCAGTCGCGGTCCAGGTCTTACGGCACCAAGTCCTACCAGACAAAGGGAAGGCTGCTTCGTGGCTTAATCAGGTCTGAAATGTTGCCGCTCTTCGCTGCCTCCGGGTTGCTCTTCCTGCAACAGGGGATCGCCCGCACGTTGGATGGTTCGGTCTTTGGGTCATACTCTCGCTTCGCGGCCACCTACGGAGTCTCACTTCACCTGGGGACTTTGGTGGCACGGTCCTCGACCAAGATCTATCCCGTTCGCAACTTCAGGTCATCTTTGGTGGTTCTCGTTGCGGTGGCGATATTTGCCTTTTTCAACGCCGTCTTTCTCGTGTCGACATATCTCGCCTTTCTTCTGGCGTTCCTGGCAGGCGTTTCGGGCGGATTGGTATATATCAACGTTTTGGCCAAGGTTATGGAGGACAATCGGGACGGAGACGACCGTGAGTTTAGCATGGGAGCTGTCACCGCAGGTGATGCCGGAGGAGTGGTCATTGGCAGTCTGTTTGGCGCATTTCTGCAGGCGGAGATGTGCGGGCATCTTGTGAGCGAGAGACGCTGGTGCCACAGAGCTCGGTAGGACTTTCACAAAAAAGTCATGTAATTGTATGATATCCAGACGTGAGTGTATCCTTCGATAACGACGATGATGACGGGTGATGATGCTGCCCGGGAGTGATTGATTCCGGCGCCAATGGGGAGCTGTTGTGACGCCCCACACTGCCCGAACAGGAAATTTTGATATTGGTCTGGGTAGTCTATCTTGGGCAGTACTACTTTTATTGTTTGTGAGGCCGATTTGGATCCTGGTCTTCTTCATGGCTTGGTTCCTTCTGATTATTCACTCGCATTGGTGAGAGACGAGTCTTGTCATGTTGCAAGCACTGACCTTTGACAGCCGTCTCGATTCACTTGGTCTAAGGTACCATGGCTATGGACACCACTCGATTCATTACACTTCAGTATCCCCTCCCTTGACCTCGACACATGCCCAAGCTGCTCATAGTTGATCAAGTATCTTCTCCGCAGCATAGTCAACGTTGGTTCCAAAGTTCTTGGCTTGAGTCTGGAGCAATGTCAGCTTCACCTTCGGCCGCGATGCGCGTCCACCACATGACTTACCTGAACATAGACCGCACTGTCCTCGAGGATAACCTCTCCGTAAGTCCCATACACCATCTTGTCGACGATGCGGAAGTGGATCTCACCCTTCTCAACCGCTTCATTGAACCCCTCTCTCAAAAGGTCGTCATCACCAAACTTTTGATACGTCATCTGGTACACCAGCCCCTCAAAGTACATTCTGGTGAAGTTTCCAAAGTTGCCCTCCCAGTCGTCCCTGATGTCGCTCCCCTTCTTCTTAGCCGCCTCCCGGATCTTGGAGAAGTTTGACTCGAAATTAGGCACCAGCACCACGTCGGGTTTCTCGAGCATGTCGCCCAGCTTCTTGCGCGTCTCCTCGATCTTCTCGTCGTATTCCTGGCGGATGGACGTGCGCGCGGCATAGCTCATGGCCATCTCGGAGCCCGGAGCCGGGGGCGCGTCGTTGAGGGCCTTGAGCAGGCCGCGCGAGTCGATGGCGTAGTCGACGTTGGTGCCGAGGTTGCCCTCGGAGAAGACAAGAGCGAGCTTGCCATCTTTGACCAGCACGCCACAGTAGGTCACGCGCTCATTCTTGTTAGGACGGTCGTCGAGGTCGATGATGAGGGAGCGGGCGTGGCAGATGGAGTTGATCTCGGACTTGCCGTCGTCGCCGTAGTTGGAGGTGTAGGATTTGAGGTTGTAAATGGCGGAGGAGACGTATCTGGGGCGTGTTAGGAGGCGGCTGGCGGGGTTTTGGGGGGAGACCTACTGGGCGATGCAGCTGCCGAGGGACTGCTTGGCATAGCTGTCGCCAGCGTATGGGTAGAGCTCGTTGGGGTTGATGTCGTTCAGTGTCCATTCGGCGCCGAGGGCTTCGGAGAGCTCCTTTTGGAGGTCTTCTTTTTTGCTCTCCCACTCATCGCGGACTTGCAGGGTTAGCAAAATGTTGTTTTGGAGGAGTTGGAGGCTGCCACATACTGTTCTTGCGAAGAGCGAGGGGAAGCTTTTCAGCAGCCGGGAGACGAGACATTGCGGAAGCGTTGATGTGAGAATGAGGGATGAAGGAATGTATTGGTGATTGCTGTCGAGTACAACAAGACTAGAAACACCGTCCTTTTTATCTCTTCGCTGCCGTTCAATTCATCAGCAGTTGAAGCTTTCCTAAATCTTCTGTCCACAACTCCTTTCAGCTCTTCCTCTTGGCCATGAAGGAAGCATCGACTATTGATCTTGGCCCGTCAACAGCCACCAAAATGCGTGACGACTTTCACAATGCGTTTACCACCCCTGTTTTGGCGGTTGCATTATGCCAGATTGGCTCTAGAGACGTGTGTTCTCTTTGACAGCCGCATGAGCTGTCAGCCTAGCGTCTAGCCTCGCAGTTTAGATGGTGGATTTCTTCTTGTGCATCCTTTCCACATGTGGACATGATGGTGTTGATGTTTGGTGGTGGCGTAGAGACTGCTCCAGGCAGCTTCCAGGGGTTCAGGGCGCTCCTGTTGTTGGGGCCCAGCCCGTGGAGGTCAGTTGTGTTTGCTAGGTACCTTACCTTAGGTACGTACCTAGGCGCCCTCACAGCTCACAGGGAGGCCACCCAGTGAAATTTGCACTCCCACGTGAAAGACTGATATTAATCAGCAATGTCAGGCCTCGACGGCTCGCAAGCTGCGTCGCATCGGTTCCAGGTCACGGGAACACTTTTTCTCCCTTGTTCTTTGCAGAAATGGTTCGAACTGTGAGTCAGTGACATCATGCCGGGTGTCGGACCGGACCGCGGCGAAAACGGTCAGCTCAGTGCAATCAGAGCCCCCGGCTTGGCCCGGGTGTTGAAACCCGATGCTACCTGCTTGACACGGATCTGCCCTCGATGGCATGTTCAGGCGTCCGTCCACAACACACGATGCCCCGCGCAGCGTCCCACCGCGCTGATCGCCGACGGCCCAGAAGTGTCATTTTCGCCAGCCTCTACGCGCTTTGCGACACGCCCAACCGGCTCTTCGTGTCATTTTCCCTTCGTTGGCACGAGGACTCCGCCTCGTTGCCTACCTGCGAACGAAAAAAGATGTGACGCCACGCCTTCAGCTGGGCCTGCCCGCTCATCTTGGCGTCCGGGGTGGATAGTGGACTGATACAGGCTGGCGCCTACCCCTGTCGCTGGGAGTCTTGAGAGTCAATATCAACCGTCGACGACTCCTCGTGAAGCAGAGAGAGATCAGATTCACTCTGCATCATCGCAAAGAAGCACTCACTGCAAGCAACCACCCGCAACACCACAGCAGCAGCAACAGCAATCCATCGACAGCATCATGTCTAGTTTGTGAGTACCTAGCCATCATCACCATCCCGAGGCCCCACCAGCTGCCAACCGAGCGCGGGACTAACACGGGTAATAGACCACTCAAGGTCAAGGTCGCCGTCCGCGACCACTGGGCAAACGAGGAAGCGCCTCTCCAAAAGGCCATCAAGGATCTCAAGGACGTTCTCGGCCTTGACATCGACGTTGAGCCCGAGTGGCAGCTCCTCCTGAGCGAGCTGGACGCCGAGTACTCAGACAAGGGCGACTTCGCCGCGGCCGTCGCCGGCACTGTCGAGACGTGGTGCAAGGCCGCGACTGAGCTCCTCAACGACGACAAGAACGAGGACTGGACCGAGAGCCTACTGGATAAGCTCAAGTCCGCGCATCTTAGACTGCGCCTGTTCGTCGAGGTAAGCTTGTCTTTTTTTCCCCCAACGCATGTCGATGCATACACGAGCTGACACGAACCCCTCCAGGTCTCCAGAGACGACCAGGCGTCGACGACGTGGTCCGAAGAGCGGGGCGGCTTCGTCATCGCCCTGCCGAGGCGCCAACTCACCCACCCCCTGGAGCTGTTCCCCCTCTTCAAGGGCGAGATCAGGGACTGCTTCGCTGACCACAAACTGCTGCCCCCGTACTCCATCTCGTCGGGCGACGAGTGGGCCGACGTCGGTCTGGACGTGCGGGCCAGCCGCCTCTCGCTGGGCGACAAGCAGACTCCTTCCCCCACTGCCCCGGGACCGGACTTCCTGCCCCGCGCCGACGCCCTGCCCCGGCCGGACGATCTGCTCACCAAGCCGCCGTACCATCTCTTTGTGTACGCCCGCAGCGCCCACGAGATCGAGATCCAGGGTAGCCACAGCGGCACGCTTAAGTTCCTGTCCGAGTACTTTAAGAAGTGGCGCCGCGTGAACCATCAGCTCAGCAACAAGGTGAGAACCACTGCTTCCTGGCATTGTGATTCGTTTTCGCTGACATCTGGTTTCAGCCTCCCGCCGTCGAGGTTAAGCTCCACCAGTGCGCATTCGGCCTTGGTGCCATCATAGACCGTCTTGTGCTGGTTGCCGAGAACCGGACCGGCACCTTTTCCATCACGCCAACGATTGTGCTTTCGCTCGTCGAAGGCATCCTCGGTTACAAGCCAGTATACTCTGATGCTCACTCGTGGACGTACCGGAGAGACGTCGAGCTGAGATCTTGAGAGTGACGCGTTTCTGGGATTATGATTTTTTTTTACGAGTGGAAGTTCGGACGGGAAAAAGGGAGCAAATTAAAGAACCAAAGTTCTCATCCGGGGAGAACAAGTAATTAGACGACTGCTTTAATTGGGCAAAGGGTAACCTGGTTCGGCTCCTTCCGGAACCCGTCCACATGATTGAATAGAAATAGAGTTTATCGCAAAGAACGACATCAGACGTTGACCTGTTGCTGCACCCGGACTCCGAGTCTCCGCTCACCCGCCGCCCCAGTCCCTGTTCCTTCGGGGGTGTTTGCCACGGCAGCATCCGGGGCACAGACGCCCCGATCTTCGGGTCCCGAAAGCACCGCGCCGGAGGCAGTGGAACGGCCGGTAGGCGTGGCTTGAGAAGAGTGGAAACCTCGGAACTACTGAACACAGCCCGGCATGGGCCACTGTGAACCCTCGCTGGTAAGTTGAAGAGTCCGCTAAACTCATCTGTTGACCGTGTCTGAAAATTTGTCGTGTATTTGGCTTTTCATGCGTTGTGTACTGCCTCGTCCGGGCTCCGACTGACCTCTCAGCCTCCTCGCAACTTCGCCTCAACAAACGATGATGTTTCGGTTTGAAAGTTGTATAACAGTCCATTGGTAGGTCGAATTGGCCAGGCCTTGACATGGAAACTTCAACAAACACATTCTTCCTCTTCCCTGCAACTCATCCACCAAGAAAACATGCCCTTTGACCCAGACGCATACAACCTCAAGTGCCTCCAAATGACAGACGACGTCCTCATCGCCCGCAGAGCACATTACGTGCGCCAAATAGCAAGCAGCTCGACGGGTGCGGCCCTCCACACGGCCGCGGGCGCAGCGACGGCCGGTCTGACCTGGCTGATGGTCCCGTACGACGCGGCGCGGATCCGCAACGCCCGGAGGAAGCGCAAGATCCTCGAGAAGCACGCCGTCGACCGCGGGTTGGCCATCAAGACGAAGTACGGCGACGTGCTCGTGCCAATGGCGCTGGGGGTGACGCTCGGTGCCGTGGCATACGGAGGGGCTGAGATGTGCGCGGACATGATGGTGGACGCGGATGACGCCCCCGAGGACAAGGCGGTCGTCAAGGGCGCTGCCCATGTCGGGCTCGATGCCGGGATCGCGGCGGCTGAGCATGTGCACGCTCAGAGGGAAAAGAAAAAGTCCGAGACGAGACTAAAGTGGAAAGACGGCGGGCGTATCCCTCCCGGCGAAAAGGAGGAAAAGTAGACGCCTCGAGGCGAGGGCAAGCGGCGGAACGCTTCGTGGAGGCGAATCCGAAGCGCCGCGGCATCGTCTCTGAAAACCGCGCGCATGCCCACCTCTCGTGAATAATCGTAGACATTAATCGACATGCTGAATAGAAAGTTGCGTCTTCATCTTTGGTGATGTTGCCTCCTGTCGGGTGTTAGCTCGTTTCGTTGGTGGATGGGGCTACAAAGCACTTACCTATCATGTTCAGCAACAACACCAGATAAAACCACAAATCGTTGGCACCAGGGTAACAAAGACACCGGCGACGACGACTCTGACCTGTTCCTCTTGCTTGCGTCGCCTCTCCAGCTCCTCCTCCTCTTCCTCATCAATGATGGCCCACTCATTCTCCTTGCTGTAAGATTCGACCCTGCAGTATCTGATCGCGCTCATGTCTGATCTCCCGTCTGCGTGCGTGTCGATGAGCTAGCTGAGCTGTTTTTTTGAGGTCAAAATTGTGTCGAGGGAAAATTTTCTGACGAGTCCGCCGTTGGGCAGCGAAGTCACTTCTCACTTGGAGATCCGAATCGACAAGAAAATTGCAGGTGTAAACAGAATGCGACCGATCGGTGAGATCCAGTTTTTTTTAATTCTGGGTCTGCAGGGCTAGGCGCCTCCTTGATGGGGACCCTGTGGCAAGGGGCAGGCCTGCGTCACTTTTTTTTTTCTATTTTCTCTTTTCCTCACAGATAAGAAGGCGCGAGGCGAGCTACTCGGATAACGGGACCGTGTGAGGCATCCACCCAGCTGCCAGGCGCAGAGTTGCTTGGCCACGGGCGGTCAGCCAATCTGGCCAATCTCAGGGGGCTGGGAGGACGCGGCGGTGGAATCTATTTGCAGATGCCATCTCGCGTGCTGGCGAAACCGGCTATGATTGGGCCGGGATCGAGTCATCAATCTTGATAAAGAGGCAACGAGCCGGACGCACGATAGTCAGACCACCACTAAAAAGGCGATTCCCATGTGGCCAAATGGACCTTCGGTGGAGGCGCCGTGCCATCGAGAAAAAAAGGGCGAAAAAAAAAACCACGCTGGCGACCTGGACCGGCGGTTGACTCAATCTAAAGTGGATCGTTTCCCGGACGATGTGGGCCGGATCGACCAGGGACCGGGACGAAAGTGGGCCTGTCAATTGTGCTATGATAACGCCGGTGAGTCTCGGTGAGTGGGATTCACCGAAAACATCGCCTGAAGTGGGGGCACCAACAAGTCTCACATCGGGATCCAAAAGTACAAAGTTGCAAAAAATGATTTCAAACAATAATTTAATAAGGTAAGCTGCTCGTGGAACTCCGCATCGTCGCCATAGCCGAACTCAAGGCTTGCTAATCCGCTTGCAAATCTGAGGTAGGCACATTTACCCACCGCGTGATCTTCCAAGAACACAGCTATAGCAAGTCTCACCGTTCTGCCAACGTACCTATTCTCAGAATCATGTCCCGCGCAAGACACATGGTATCTCGATGTTTTCTGCTGCTAATTTGACTTTGAATTCTCACATAATGAAACCAAAATTTGCCCACATACATCCGTAAAGTCTGGATATGGTAGAATCGGGCGATTTTGTCATCAAGTTTCCCGGGGTGACTTCAACCGTCACAGCTGATTGGTAGACGCTCATCACGGCAAAGATGGACAGCATCAGCATGGCACCAGACGCGAAATCATTCTTGACCGAAATGAGGCACCCATTGAATCTCCTCGATGGCCCGGTTCACCAGAGTGGCAGCCCGGCTCGGGGCACACAACGCTACGGTCAATGTCTCAAGCCTAAATCGAACGCTAGAAGCTGCGTTGTGTTTGTGTTCTAGACATGATCGACGTCGAAGCTAACAGATGCTCTTCGCTTCGGACCAACTCAATAGACAGAGCTGAATTCTGATATTGCAGCTGAATCTATTGGAGGACACATGCTATCTTCACAACAATCCTGCGTGGTCTAGCTCTATGAGATGTTTTCCTATCATACTAACTCGTCAGAGTCATTTCACCTCTTTCAGTCATCCTCTTATCACTCCAGTCAAGATGAAGGCTTTCATTTCTATAGTTATCGGCATCCTCTCCCTGGCAAGCGTTGGCGTAGCTGAATGCCACGGGAACAACTGCGCCCGAGCTGTGACCGGCACCGGAACCCACAACAAGCCCGGACTTACTTCTCGCATGGCGGACTGTTCTTCCTTCATGCGTACCACCGTCACCCCTGACACCTAGTAAGCTTCTTTTCCACCTGCAGCAGTTCCTTGACAGTGCCCACTGACGGCAGCAGCACCTCGACGAGAACCAGCACCATCTACATCGCCGAGCTCCCTGAACCACCCCACGCCAGACGAGTCGCACTCTTGCAGCCCGTCATCGAGATCATCGCTCCCCGTGCTCCAGTAACCACCTTTCTAAATGCTCTCCCAACCTACGCCTCCGCTTGCGCCGGGCCCGCGGAGTACTCCTCAGTCTGCAGCTGCTGGGGCATAACAGCCACCACCACTACCGTCTCCACGCCGACCGTCGTGGTGACCACCACCAAGCACATCGACGTGGGTTGCAAAACGCCCGGCTTATGTCCCTTCAACGACGTGAACAAGTTCCGCTGCGGCCCCGGAAAGAAGGGCTGGTGTAGCTGTCTCCGGGCGGCCGAGGACAAGAACCAGCAGCTTTGCGTCCGGGACCGCCAGTGTAGCGAGGTCAAGAAGTGCAGGTCGTCCAAGGACTGCGGCGACGGCGAGGGTTGCGTGATTAATCACTGCTGCGAGAAGACGGGTCCGAGGATCTGTCTCGAGTTTGCGCCCAAGGCGTGTAACAACCCGACTCGTCCAAGGGGGATTTTTGAGAAAAGGGGTGAGATGTGGTCTGGGAAGATCGAGGGCCGGTCGGTTGAGTGTACCGCTTTTGGCTGTGGACAGAAGCGATGAGCCAAGCGATCGTACGCTGAGGTTTGAAGGGTCATGGAGAGACCCTGGGTGATTCGGATTGGCAAAAACAGATGTGATGGTGTTGGTAAGTGCCGCTGACGGGTTAGATGTTGAATAAAGGGATGGAGCGCTCATGAGAGCTGAATCCTCTACCCTTGCCATCGTCATTGATTCGTAACAACTTCACAATTGTATGAGAAGCTACCTCCCCTTCCATCTCACTCGGCTCGCGTACTGCGCAAACTTCACAACCTCGTCCTGCTCCAACAACAGCTCGACGGTGTAATAATACCTCGCCAGCTCCTCATGACCCGCGAAGCGGTGCACAAAAGAGTGACAGAGCCGGCACAGCCAAGCCACATTGTTCAGCTCGTCCTCTCGGTGCCACCCGCGCTTGACGACCTTGTCGTGGACCATGCGCGGGATGAGGTGGTGATACGTCAGCCCGATCCAGTCGCGGCCGCAAAGCTCGCACCCCTCGGCCTGCGCCCTCGTCGAGCGGGGAGGCGGCGGCGCCGCGGTGAGAGCGGAGACGTACTCCGTCAGCACCGGAGCCAGAAATTCGTGCGCGCCTTGGTGGTTTGGGTCGATGATGTTATACGCCACGAGCGAGTCGGCGATAGCAGGGGAGAGGGTGGGGAGCAGATCAGCAACGTCGGAGCCGGTGAAGGGCAGGGAGAAGCGGGATTGCAGGGCCGGTTCCGCGGTGAATATTGCGTGAGAGAGAGTTTTGAGGTCTTCTGGGAAGGATTCAAAGGCTTCGGAGGCGAGGTAGGAGCTGAAGTCAACCATGTCGTCCGCGTCCACGGGCGTGTCGTTCGGGACTTCATTTTGAGGTTTGGAGTCGGGCGCAGCGGTTTTGTTCTTTTTGGTGCGCCTCTTGGGCTTGGATACTGGTTTAGTGACGCGTTCTACTATGGCGGCTGAGAGGCAGTCTCTCAAGATCTCAAATTGGGGTGTTTCCTCGTCTGCATTCTTCATGTTGATGACCGAGGCGAGAGTTGTTAGTACTGAGAGCAGCGAGGGTGAAGAAGATCGATGACGTTAATTCGACGTGACCTTCGGCTCTTTAGTGAGCTTAGGGCTGAATGCCGTCTGCGCGCAGGGGTTAAATACGTGCTCAGACGCCCCGCCCCCCGCGTTTTAGCGGTGCGGGTCGGTACAGCTTCCGTAAACAGGCGTTCGGACGACGACGACGAACACGCTCAGCTACTCGGCGAACTGAAGAGAACATTCCACGATAGTAGCCGCCCTGACTCACCGGCCAGCGAAGAAAGACACGGAGCAATGGCGCCAGATCAGACCAAGACAACCATAGCTTTCGATCTGTACGGCACGCTGCTGTCAACAGAGTCCATCGCCTCGGAACTCGCACGTCTGTACGGGGATGAGAACGCCAAAGAGCTGGCGGCGCAGTGGTGGAGGTATCAGCTCGAATACACGTGGCGAATTAACAGCATGGGTTTGTCGGGGTGACTGCGTTCTGTACGGGAAGTGAAGCTGAAAATGCTAGGCATCTACCGGCCGTTCTCCGAGCTGACACGCGCGTCACTGAAACACGCCGTCGCCGAGAAGCAGCTGTCTCTCTCGGAGAAGGATGAGGCCCGACTGATGCACGCCTACAACGGCCTCGAAACCTTTCCCGAAGTCAAGGCGGCATTGAAGCTCGTCGGGGAAAACAATTCGATAGATGCCTACGTCTTCTCCAACGGCACCGACGACATGGTGGGTACCTCGATGAAGACATCGCCGGGCCTATCACAGGCGGATCACATCTTTGGACCCGATAAACTGGTCACTGTCGAAGAGTCTCAGTGCTTCAAGCCGTCTCCGAAGACGTACAGACACTTTGCGAAGAAGGTGGGCAAGTCTGGGGCGGAAGACAGCATCTGGCTCATCAGCTCGAACCCGTTCGACGCGCTGGGGGCCAGGGCCGCGGGGTGGCAGTCTGCGTGGATTGACCGGGCTGGGACTGGCTGGGTCGATGCCTTGGGTGATGCGACTGGGAACAGGCCAACCATCGTTGCTTCGGGGGTGGATGAAGCTATCAAGCGCATCATGGGGAAGTCGGAGTAGTCCCTTTTTGGCTTTGTCCGTGATGCCGTTTAGGATCGCCCTTAGAGTGACGTCCTCCGGGGACCACAGCCAAAGTCCAGGCATAATGCCTGACGAAGAGCTAAGCTGGGAAGCCGGAGGGCTGAGATCTGTCATCATACCCTCAACGAGCTGGGTTAGTGTCAGTGACATCACCAGGATCATGCTCATGCCCAGGATGGCTGTCCTTTCCTTTGAGCATATAAACTGGAGAGCATTGCTGTAGCTAGCAGAGTTGGATACAATGCGGTGGTGCTTCCGTCATTGTTTTCCCTAAGAACATGTGCACACCCGGTATTTGTGGGTTTGCAGGCTCCTGGTGGTTTGCGAAACGCCGTTCCTCGAAACATGCCGCCATCTTTCAGGTTCAAAGTGCTTCGTCTCCCGTTTCCTGGCTGTTTCTAGTATTTGCCGGAAACCCCAGCCGCAGGTAGAGTGGCATCGAATTAGACACTACGCGACTCATCGCTCTTGTAACTTTGGACCAGGTGAACGAGATTGACCACCATTTCGGAATATTTTGCCGCATCAGGGGGGAAACGAGCACTGATGTAGTTGTACTCTGTGTCTTCCACGACGAACCTGGCATCTGTTAGCGGAAGTGACCAACCCGACAAGGAAACTCGTACGGTCTGTTGGGAACCCAACTACTCTTGAATTGGCTTGGATCCTTGAGCACCTTTTTCATCTGCGGAGTTGTAAGCAACGCTGTTCTGTGCCCACGATACCTTAGCAACCTACAGAGCCCTCAACGTTGTCGCTACCTGCGCCGTACGTCTTGTAGTAGTCGCCCAGAAACAGCTTGGTCCCATGGTATGACAGCGACTCGAAGCAAGCAGGGAGCGCCGTGGACGTGCAGTGATATAAGACGCTGTTTCCGTCGTCGGCCACGGAGTTGCACAGCAGCAGCGGACCGTGGCAGATGGCGGCGACGATCTTCTTGCCGGGCTTCTTGGTCTTGGGGAAGAAGTCGGCCATGAGCTTCTGGACGGCGGCCGAGTCCATGAGCTGCCTGACCTCCTTGTCGTGGCCGCCGGGGATGTGCACGACGTCAAAGTCGTCGAGGGTGAAGCCGGGGGAGGTCCACGACAGCGGGTTCTGCATCTCTGGGGACTCGGTCATGGAAGTGTAGAGCTTGAGGGTCGAGGCAGCGGCGCCCTGTTCGAGGCGACGCAGGTTAGCTCGGATCACGGAGTCATTGGGCAAACACAGGGCGGTGACGGTGCCGATTGGCGGGGCACGGGATCTGCAAAAGCTTGATGGGGCATTGCGGCATGTTCGTGGACGGTGCTGGGGAACGGGAAGTGGGAGCTTGAGGCTAGAGTTGACGGGCTCATTGTTCGTACAAGCAGCTTCTGGGAGAGGCCCTCGAGCATCCTGCTGTCGCATCGGGGCGTTTTGCCCGTTTCGGTGGCAAAGTTTACATGGAATCCGGCGTCCTTGAAGGTCTGGTAGGGGACGGCAACTTCTGTTGGGGCGGATCAGAGATTAGCTTTGCGGTTCGTGACGCGGCTGCGGTGATGGAGGGGAGGGGCCGGGGCCTTGGGGTGGTGAGCAGGTGCAGGGGGTGAGGGGATCTCGGGCTGGGGACGAGAGGCAGAGGGTGGAGCCGGCGGGCGTGGAGCCCGGGACGGAGACGGGAGGACGATGGGGAGATGGGGGGATGGGGACGACAGGGGCAAGCCGACCTGTGGGATCATGGCCGTAGTCGGCCATGATGATGAGGACTTTGGCCATGGGAGGGTGGTGTTTGTGCGGCGGCTGGAGTCAACTGACGATGCGGAGGACTTGGTGTTTCCGTTTGTGTATTCGGGAGATTGCAAGCTGTGCGACGTCAAGGGAGGCGGCATGATGAACGCGGGATGGCACCGCAGCGTCGCCGCCTGCCATGCCCGATACCTAGTCGCTGGCGCCGGCTGGCCGGAACGGCAGCGGGACTGGCACTACGGCATTGGCCTAATTAGTGCAGATGCTCGCGGGAAACGGACGCCAGGTACCTTACTTACCGTGCCTTAGGTACTTTACCGGGCAGGGCACCTGCCTTCCCACTGAAGGTAGGTACGTACCTTGGCGCAACAGCACCCGCCAAAAGTGGGCCCCCACTCGACGTCATCTCTGCCAGATCTTCGTCGCCGAAATCTTGTTCCCTCACACTCGCCTGCCCTCCCTTGCTACGTTACGCTGCAGCGTCCTGCGGCATCCGTATGGCCGGCGCTCCAGACGTCCCGCCGATCATGTCTGACTTCGTCGACGAATTCTTGCGACCTGACTAGGCCCTTCTGTCCCCAAGATCCAGGCTGTCCCAGAGCCAGGCGGCTCCCGCGACCACGATTCTGCCCGTCGGCACGACCAAGAGGCTCGTCCCACACGCAAAAGTCCATTCAAGCTTTCACCGTCTCCATACGCATGACATCGTCGCCGTCTTGGCCCCGTCAGTCCCCGGCTCCTGGTTCGACCCGTCCGCATATCCTGCTCCTTCGCAGACGTTGCCCCGCCGGTTGACGCAACCAAAAGCGCCTTAGTCGTCGCCGGCCAAGTCGCCTAGACGAGCAAGAAGCAAGCGCAAGCGCGGTCCATCATGGCCTCCGTCCTCGGCATCCCTGCCACAACACTACCGGCAACTCGGAACGTTGGTCTGCGCCTAGAGACCTAGATAAGGCCATTATGACCCCGCGAGTGCCGGTAGTGACGACAGCCTTGGCTGCCGCGTGATTGTATATCTCTTGTTCTGTGCCAGTTTCTTGTCTGCTCTGGTCTCTGTCACCCGGTCTCTGTCACCCGGTCTCTGTCCAGAAAAACTACACATTCCAGTTTGCAATGAAGCTTCCGACAACAGACGACACCATGCCCGTCGGAGACCTCCCCTCAGATCAGGTGCAGCCGCGCGGCACTCACGTTGACACCGTTGTCGACGTCTCCGAGGAATTGTCTTGTATGAAAGATCTCCTGCCGCTTGTCAGACTCCTCGCCCTTGTCTACAAAGTTCGATCTCCCAGTGCGTCGGAGGAGTATCACATGAACACCCTCATGAGGACTCTGTCCGGCGACAGCCTCAGCAAGACGACCACCGACAAGTACCCCGAGGGGTTCAAGAGAGATGAAATACTTCAGTCCTTCAGCAGGTTCCTCAGTCCAGTACTCAACGGCTTGACCGGGTTGGGAGACTTTGAGAAGGCCGTCGGAGCCGGCGAAGATCCCGCCAGCTTCCGGCAGTTCTGGGCCCTCGACGACAGGAACCTACTCACCGACGCCATTTCCGGCAGCGGGCCCCTCGCTGCCACTACCGAAACCGAGATACCGTTCCTCGACATTGTTGTCAAGGACAAGAGTCGCCGGTTAGCTCTCACTCAGGACCACGGCGCCCTCGCGCTGGTGCCTCGCGACACCAGGCCTGGCGACGAGTTATGGATGATGCCACGCGGACACTCTCTGGTCGTCGTCCGCCATGATGACGAGCACGAGGCCTTTCCGACGGACCCTGGCGTACTTGGTGAAGCATACAGCCACGGCTTCGCCAAAGGAAAGCCGCCTCAGAGTTGCAAACCCGTCTACAACATGGAGTTCCTGACGTCCTCGGTTGCCGTGGGGTTAGCGGGCGCCGTGCCAAAATAATGTGGCAGAAATACTCTCAATCATAGTCAAAGGAGGCGTTGCCATCGCATTTCAAGCAACAATTGCAGTTCAAACTCGGCCACCCGAATCCCGTAGGTCGAGCTCGTCTTGCGTGGAGCAACCTTCTGCGGTGCCCACCAAACACCTGTCTAGGACTGTCTCAGAAGGTTTGCCCTGGGTCCTTGAATCGATGTCGCAATCAATCCTCAATTGACCTGCCACAAACGACCCGTCAGCGGGCGAGCTGAGATTCGAGGTTGACACACATTCAAAGGCGATCTCTTGGTAAAAAGCGAAGTTTGGGGGCGTGGAGTTGAACATCGATGCCAAAGCTCAGAACTGGGGGGTTAGGCAAGCGCATCACAGAAAGGGTGTCTGGCGTTTAGCGAAGTGTAATTCATCATCCAAGCAGTGGGACTGAATACCACTCAAGAGGAAGCCTGAGGAAAAAGAAAGAAAAAAAAAACCCCCGTTGCCGGAGTCTTTCTCCAGTCAATGAAAGCCCGAGGTCCTCCTGATGCGGGTTTGTGCTTAAGTTAGCGTAATTACTTTGGCAACGGCCCCTGAGCTTAGATTCACATGCTGCCTGATTGGGGCCTCCACGGCGAATAGGTAGCGCCACTTCGTCCTCTTCGGTGGTGCTGGGCATGGTTCATCCAGACTTAAGGGAGACGGCCAGCGGTCAACGGGCTTATTCAAACTTTCCGGCCGTCCCGCTGGCTCTCAACCTCATCTTCTCACTGTAGGGAATTTTGAGCTCTTACCGTTTCACGGCGACGTTCTGTGCCGGCTGCCGAACGGTGACGGCGCAAGAACCAGCTCCGATTGAAGCTCTCGCCGTCTGCCCCGGCCGGTGAGATCGCCAGTCTCCTTTTTTGGATCGTCGCCGGTGAGCGCACACGCGACCCAGCCCGCTCACCTCGGAGCACGCCGTGCGGCTCATTGCCGCCATGGAGGCACTCCTTCTCATGCTCGCCAGATCCGTTGCGGCGGCCCTCCTGGTGGTCGTCGGTGGCTCGGTTCTCTACTTCTTCAAGCTCCTGCTGCGACACCGCGGCAAGATGGCCGATCTCAAGAAGCAGGGCCTGGTGAGCAACATGTTCCTGTTTCTTTGAAGTCCCCGTGGCCTCACTGACACCTCACAGCCCGTGGTACCGCACAGCTTCCTCTTCGGAAACCTCCTCGAGGCCAAGAAGGCCTTCGATAGCCTGCCCGCCGGTGTCCACGCCAACTACATCCTGGCGAAGCTGGCCGAGCCCTTCCCCAACGGCGCCTTCTACATAGACACCTGGCCCATGGCCGATCCCATCCTCGTCGTCACGGACCCGGACATGGCGCATCAGGCCGCGTACCACCCCGTCACCGGCTTTCAGAAGCCTCCGATGCTTGTCGGCTGGTTCCACCCCATCACCGGCGGGCCCAGCCAGTTCGACACCAACGGCCGCCCCTGGAAGCACCTCCAGAACCTCTTCAGCCCCAGCTTCAGCAACCAAAACATCACCGCCGAGGTGCCCATCATCATCGACAGCATCCGCGTCTTCACCGACAGGTTGCGCGAACACGCCCGCCGCGGCGACTCCTTCCGCCTCGAGCCCCTCGCGCTGGACCTCATCACCGACATCATCGGCGAGGTCCTGCTCAACGTACGCCTCGACACGCAGAAGCGCGCCCACCCGCTCGCCGAGTCGATGAAGGGCCAGCTCCGCCTCAAGTTCACCTCCCACAAGCCCGAGAACGTGCTCTCGCGCATCGACCCGTTCCTCGCCTTCCGCACCTGGAACGGCGGCAGGATCCTCGACAACCTCATCAGGGAGCAGATTCACGCCCGGTTCCGCGTCCTCAGGGAGAACAAGGCGCACAACCGCGACAAGACCGAGCGCTTCCAGTCCGTCCTCGACAGCGCCATCGAGGCCTGGCTCGCGCAGCCGCAGAACGCGGGGCGTGAGAGCCTAGACGCCGGTTACCTACGCATCATGACGCGCAACATGCGCATGTTCTTTTTTGCCGGGTACGACTCTTCGGCGGCGACCATTGTGTACTGCTTCCACAACATCTACACCCGCCCGGACGTGCTGGCCAAGGTCCGCGCCGAGCACGACGACGTGTTCGGGACGGACCTCGCTGCCGCCGCGACCAAGATTGCCGAGAACCCGAGCCTGCTCAACGCGCTCCCCTACACCAACGCCTGCATCAAGGAGTCCCTACGCATGTTCCCACCAGCCGGCGGCATCCGCCAGGGGTCCGCCGACCTGGTCCTCAGGGATGCTGAGGGCAACCTGTACCCGACGGAGGGCATCGCCGTGTCGATGCTGCACTGGGCTATTGGGCGGAACCCGCGGTACTGGGCGCGGCCGGACGACTTCATCCCGGACCGCTGGCTGGTGACGGACCCGGAGCACGAGCTGTACCCCCCGAGAGGCGGCTGGCGCATTTTCGAATACGGCCCGCGGCTCTGCGTCGGGCAGCAGCTCGTCATGACGGAGGCGCGGGCCGTTCTGGCGTGCGTCTTTAGGGAGTTTGATATCCGGGACTGCTATGCAGAGCTCGACGGGGACAAGAAGCTCGATCTGAGCGGTCTCGGCGGGCAGAGGGTGTTCATGGTCGAGGCGGGCGCCGCGCATCCTACGGACGGATACCCGTGCCGGGTCTCGACGAGCGGGTATGCTGACCGGACGTGACGGGCTGCCGTGGATTCTCATGTCAGCGCCAGGCTTGGTCCGTCAGATGGGTTGATCTGACTACGGTGATCGGGAGCATCGTCAGCTGAGTTTGGGTGGGAATGCAATGTAGACACGTCAGACCAGAAATAGATTCGGCAGCGATGGGCAGTTGGAGAGGCTTTCTGGTGAAAAAACCGCGTCGTGCGACGGCCACATTCCTGACGGGTTGCCCGTGTGTGCTGTATCGCACTGATCAAAAGTCGGGAAAGGGTATCATTTTGTAATTCGGGAGTTCATATTTCCAATATAAGCAAGACATGCAGTGACACACACATGGTACTCTGGCTCGCAGCTGAATGGACTGGCTACTTTGTCTTGGCCATGAGTGCATCTCGCCCTTGAGTCAATGGTTTCACAGACAACCGAGCCCCATATTCAACCTGTGTGAAGACTCAAGCCACCAGTTACTTTGGTTATTGATGCTGAGGGACAGTAACTTCATAAATATTATAGTATGGTGAGAGCCAAGCGCAAGAACGAACAGCTCATGCGACGGAGGCCCGTAAGCAGGGCACCGCACCTGGATCGAATCGAAGAACGCAGCCAGCGCTAGAAGAACGAATCAAAGGGCCGTATTGGGAATCCAACTGACAACTTCGTAGAGGTTGCCAACGACGCCCCCTCCCTCCCAATCGCGGCCACCGAGGCGATAACGGAGGCAGGATTCACGTAAGCACACAGCCGCTCCCTCCCTACCGAGGCTTAGTCGGATCATCACTGTTTCCCCCCCGGTACTCCAGGCCTCCGGCACCGCTCATCGTCATAGAGGCGAAAAGGTACGTACACACCCGTCCCCGTCCCATTTTCATCCTTTCAGTCGTAAAGGCAAAAGTGAGAATTCTCGGGTGAACATCGACATCAAAGCCCCCAATCCTGTCGACTCTTCCTCTGCAGCGTCGCCACGTTGCTAGGTCATCGGACGAACCGGCCTTCTGCGAATTTTCCCAACCGCCTACCATGGTCTGATTCCCCCCCCAGGAAGCCTGGGCAGGATTCGACTAGGTAGTTGCGATGGAATAGGCTTTGCGCTAGGTCGAGCTAAACGGGATTCTGCCTTGTGGGACACAACGTGGACAGCACGGCCAACCTCTTTGTTTCCTCAGCTGATCCACGAAGGCGTCTTTGCGTCGGGAACGGAATGACTCACGGTCAGCTGTCGAAGTGAGAAAGCCATGCAAGGCGCTTCAGCTCGAAATCAATGTCTGATTGTGGTATCGTTGTGTAAACGTCTCTGAGCGAGGGTGTCGTATGAACAAAGCTGTCACCCCGGGACCCTAAACCACCTCATCCGTCCCGTCTCTGCTTTTTTTCCCCAATCATAAACGCCGTCTCCATCTGGTATAACGTGAAGGGTAGAAATGTACACACAAGTCGTCTAGCTCGTAGAACGAAATGATTGATGCAGTAAAACAAACCGTGGGTATATGGATTCCCCCTTTCAAATCCCCATCAAATCGAAGAAAAAGAAATTCATTGACTCCGCTTCCTCTTGCGCTCAAAGTCCCGGCCGGAGGTAATATCCGACTCCTCAATCTCGATTCTAGGCGGCGTCATGCGCGAGGATGATGATGAAGAATCATACGGCGTGTCCTCGGGTCCGGCGCTCTCATCGCTGTCCTGTCTCCTGTGTCCCAGCAGGGCCTGCCTGTCGCCGCGTCCAGGAGCGTCGTCCTCGTCCATCTCCGGCACCGCAACCAAAACATGCGAGCTTCCCCAGCTTGGAGCGCGGCCCATGCTCTCCCGCGTAACGATCTTCCCGTTCGAGACGGACCCGCTGCCGATGAAGCTGTCGCTGCGGCCGAGGTTGTCGCTGCCAGGGCTGCTGGCCCAGCCGAACTCGTTGGTCATGGCCCGCTCGACCATGTAGCGGTCAAACTGTGTGTCTCGCTCGTTGTTGTACTGCGAAGGGGTGCGCTGGATGGGTTTCGGCTCGGGTTGTTGCTGTTGTAGCTGCTGCATCGCCTGGTTGGGCGTGCTGCTTCCGCTCTTCACGGACGAGGTGGAGATGCGTCGGAGTGAGCGGTCGGTGAGACTTAGTCCGCCGATGGACAGGCGGCCATTATAGGATGTGTTCTGCTCGAGGTCGTTGAAGCCGTACGGCTTGTGGTTGACGGGGTAGTGATAGTCGTCGTACTTGGCAACTCGGCGGTATGTGTGAATGGAGTAGAAGCCCGGGATGGCGATGAGGAGACTGCGATCGGTGAGCCTTCGTCGTGATAAGTGAAAATGTGAGGACCTACATGAGGAAGCAGTCCAGACCAAGACCAACCACGGAGTAGTGGCTGTCTTTCCTTTGGACAAAGACGACAACGTCGAGGGCCAAGGTGGCCGTGGAGCAGGTGAACTTGAGGATATGGGTGAAGATCATCGTCCATGGCGTCAGGGTCTCGGCGGCGAGTTTCGAAACTTCGTAAATCGTGGCAAGAAGGCAGAACAAGGAGAAGCCGATGTTGACAGACTCCCACCTGAGCACGGGTCAGTATTTGACCTGTTGTCAGACGACGGCAAACACTTACACAACTTCGACCATGGGAAACATGCCCTTTGTTTGCTCCTCCGTTTCCCAGTTCTTGAGGGTATCTGATAGGCGCCACGAGAAGAGGCCGATGATGGTGAGGAGGACCAACAGTTGAAGGATCCAGAGAGGTACCAACAGCGCCATGCGCCATCTTGCCCTGTCGAACTGGGCTTGTTGGCGATGCAGAACCATGTTGATTTGTGATGTTGGATTGTGTTCCTAGGGAGCTTTGATGTTGGCACCGCAGATGTTGTCTGAGGCTGAGAAGGACTAGTCGGAACACAAGGCGATCCCAGGAGATTATAAGCAGATGCTCTAGTCAACAAGCAAACAAGTGATGCAGGGGTTGGATCGGAGCCGGGCCCGAGAAGCGCGGGGGTGAGTGAGGCTGTGACGAGGCGAGCCCAGGCTGTCAGAACTATAACCTGGGAGTGTGAGCCTGCTATTGCTATATATAAAATCACATCACCCAGGGAGCCGGGACATCTGAAATGAGTAAGAGGCACCCATCACCAGGCTGCAGCATACCGAAGGGGACTAAGCCCTGCGTAGAAGACACCGCTGCCAGGCCCGGCTTTGCTTTTGGACTGGATGGATCGGCTGGCCAGTCGGGCTCTAGGGTGCCGCTCTGCTGTCTTCTTTGAAAGCGGTGAAAATGAACAGCCACGCTGGTGCTATTGGACAGGCAGCTTCAGGTTCCCGCCAAAAAAGCCATCCCCTGTCAGCCCAGCCCGACCCAAGTCTAGGCGGAGGACGTGATGAGGGTCCCTGGGGAGACTCCAAAGAATGGCAGTAGTAATGGGATTTACTACCCATTCGTTGGAGCCTAGCAGAGGAAGCTAGGGGTATGTCGGGGTCTCGGGCAATGAGGGAAATTAAACGCCGTCCAGCCAGCATTTACGCCCACGCCCACGCCTGCGCGGTTCCCTTCCGTCGCCCTTGACGCAAGGGCAGGCGACTCGATCAAATCATGGAATGAGAGCCCACACCACTGTGATGCGTCGGATGGCGTTTGCGGCTGAGACTGGGCCATGCGGCATCGGTCTGTCTGATCTGGCTGGCCAACCGCACCGGGCCATTAGCACATGTTCTTCCCTCTTCACCTGAGAGAGGGAGAGATCTGGAGGGCATGCAGGTCAGGCACGCTCTGCTGACAAGAGCAACGCGCTGCGGGCTGGCCATCCGCAGAGCAGTTCAAACAAAAACAGGGTCGTCGCAGAGATGGCCGAAAAAGGACTTTGCGTTGAGGCGGTCCGCAGTGCCAAGTCGCCATGCTTCGCGGCCTGCCTACCGTCGCCGCCTCAGTTGCTCGCTTAACCTGGCCCATGGCGAGCAAAACAGGCAACGCGGATCCCAGAGTTGCGGCTCTCGAAGGTCGAGTGGAGGGTCGAGCAGATCGGGGGTTGGCCCTCGTCATCTCGCTACGCGCTTGTCGTCTTCCTGAAGGATCGCATGTCGACAAATATGAGACGCGCTTGTGGTGGCTGCGCAGGCACAATGAATGAAGTCGGACCACTGGCAAATCCCCCGCGTGGGAAGCCATTGGCAGATTGAGCCATTTCGCGGCGCAAGTGTCGCCTTCGAGGCACTGGCTCTGGCAGAGGGCTGCCGGGCGATGTCCCGTCTGCTGGAGGTGGGGAGCGGGCGTGTTGAGTGGGTGCTGGTGCCGACTAACGTGGAAGACTGGGCCGGTTTCGTTGGTCCGTTTGATGATGTGGTAAGGTCTGCTTGGCTCCCCCAGAGAGCAACGGCATTCTCAGCAGGGCTGACGGTGGAGAATGTCGTCGAATCCGGCCTAGTGGGAGGCTAATTTGAGCATCATTGCGGTGCTGACACCAGGGACGAGAGACATCGTCTGGTCCCTGCTTCTCCGTCCGTTCCCCGCTGGGCCTGCTGCTGGTGGCATGGTGCGGTACCCGCTGCCGCTGCGCTGGCTTGCATGCAATATTGTGGCAGTGATTCAACGAGGCTGCAGCTGCAGCTGACCAGAGAGGGGTTTTGCGTGACTCTTGATGGTCCTCGATGGTGGGAAAGGTGAGAAGTGGTGAGGCTGGTTCCGCGGCGGCCACACCAGACTGGTTACGACAAGCTTCATCGAGCTTGGTCATCCACAAGGTTGGTTGCATAGGCTGCGACGCTGCAGCCCAGCCCGACGGAACAGAGTCCCATTGTTTGTGTCCTTGGTGCAGCAACGCGCAGGGGGGGTGGGAGGATTGTTGATTCCAGGTTGGGTGGTCGCGGCCGCGGCCGTCGCTGTGGTCCTGGTCGTGCCGTGCTGCTGGCAGCTGGCAGCTGGCAGCGGGCGCAGCAAAAGACTTCTCGTTGGGTGCCTGACGTTTGCGGCATCGGCGCACCGTGCGACGCGACTGATTTCGATCGACGACGAACGGTGCAGGCAAACAGCAGGCAGCCAGTGGGCCCAAGCTCTTGGCGCGTCCTTCGTCTGTTTCTCCCTGTTTTGGTTCTGTGAGGATTGATTTACTCGCACCATCCACATCGCTGCTCTTAAGTAACGGGCCTCCTTAAGCATGTCCGCTTTCTTCCTGTTGCGGGAGCCCACGGATCCGATGCTGGTCGCAGGATTCTTCTTCTCGTCCCATCGCGGACATCAGCTGCAGACTCAGGATCTGCATAAGATCTCAACGGGCTACGCGCTATTACAGCGAATCCTTCCGCTGTGTTCCTCCCGGGGAGCAGTTGGCAGGATAGCCTAGGACTGACCGGCATTTGCAGCTCGAGCAAGTCGAGCAAACGTATACTAAAGCCCTAAACAAGCCGCATGTTTGGGACACAAAAGCCATCCCTCCCGTTCATCCGTCCGTCCTGTCAACGTCAAGACGTCAAATTCCAAAGTGGCATCATTGCCGCCGGTAACTTTTGTCGGATCGACCCTCTACGAACAACTCTGAGGTTCTCAACGACCCAGATGACCGGAATGCAACCCCCATGGTTGTTCGACGCGGCCCTCCAACGCAGGACCCAACAACACCGAAACATCAGACCCAAACTCTATTAAGCGTCCCCCGAATGATCCCCGTCTGTTCCTTTAGTCCTTCTGGGACCTTCTGGCTTGTGGGACGAAGGAAAGAGTGGAGCGCGCAAGGGACTTTGTCGTCGCAAAGACCCAACCAACAAACCAAACCAGAAACCCCGGCACCGAATGGCTATGGAAGCTGCAGGCCCTGGCCGGGAAGATGACAGACCCGTTGGTAAAAGATCCAAAACCAGGCAGTCGCATTCTGACCTGCCCCATCACCACGCAGCACGCTCGGCATTGGACGGAGTTATTATTCCCTTCTGAAGCAGGCTGGAGCCGCGCTAGAATATGATGAATCGTGGCTGAGCCCGTCCCAACGACATCCCCCGGGTCTGTCATCTTCACCCGTGGAGACTGGCTCCAGAACTCTGAGGCGACGGGGAGCTTGCGTCTTCGTCGCCCGTCGCGGCACCCCTGTTGCCATCCACTTTGGGTGGGCTCTCCGCGTTTAAGCTTACAAGCAAGTCTTTCCTGGTTTCCAAAGGTTCCCAATATTCAGAAATAGCAACCAGTCGGATCATGCTGTTGACCTGTGAGTTCGCGAGTCGTTTGCCGAGCCAATCTGACATGTTGGAGGACGAATGACAGATAATTGGCGCATTAAACATGAGCAGGCGGTGCATGGTCGTACGCAAACGTTCAAAGCAGTAGAGGTCTCGTGACTTCGATGACTTCGGTGAGAAAAAATGGCATTTCGCATGGGTTATGCTGATGCCAAGTGTATTGAAAATGATTATCTGCCACAGAGGGCGGGGGAATAACTGTCACCCTCTCTCCGTTGAACCCAGTCCCAGATCAAATGATAAAGCCAAAATCGTTGATTGATTTGCCATGATGCCTATGTCGCCTGTATTCCCATCCCGGTATTATCGCCAGAGTGTGATATTACAGGCGGTCTTTTGTGGTTGTATGTTGTTGCATTTCGTGAAGCGTCTGTCGGCCGCTGTATCTCATCCACACCCCTAGTCGAGAACTTGATGTGGTCTAGATACCGGCTTCCTTGTTGGCCTGGTAGACACCGGCGGTGTTGAAGGGCACGATGTTGCCGTTTGCGTCGGTCATGGCGGCCTCGTTGACGGGCACACCAGCAGCCTGTCGCTTGACCTCTATGTGAATTGTCAGCATATCAACTCATCCTCTGTTTTTGGATTCCGATGGGACAACATACGCTCGGTGGGAGCAGCAGCAACGAAGGCAGCAGCGACGGCGAAGAGAGTGAAAACGGAGTACTTCATTTTGACGGTGGTGTTTTGTTGTTGATTCGAACGAATGTCGGCCGGCGACGAGCAGATAATTCCTGTACAAGAAGAGAAAGACGAAAAGTCAAGTTGCTTGAAGGAGTGTTTGTTGGTTGGGATAGCAAGGACACAAGAAACGGAACGACGGGAAGAAGATGCAGGTATTTGTATCTTGAGGAGAGCCCATACCGCTCAGGGGGTGGTTTGCGCCAAGTATCACCATCGATATCATACATCAGCCAAGTATAGGGAGGGAGTCGACGTACGCACGGCTCCTCCGTGCCGTCCAAAGTGCTGTCATCCAAAATCTGACTGGAGCTCACAGTCGTTGCTCCAACGCCTCCGAGTTGAGACCAGCGGTCAGGGCTCGCGCCCGGTTCCATCCCTGGCCATCGTCGCCGCAGCCCGCGACCTCGAGTGCTTGGCCAACAAGCCAGCCGCGAGCTCGCCAAAAGGGGCAACATGTCAACGAGTCAATGATGGGGAATCAAGGGACTTCCCGGTGTGTCACCGCACTAACAGGAACCACGCCAAGGGGCCTTGGACGAACAAACCACACAGGCTCGAGGAAACCAAGGACCGGCCAACCTCCACTGTGGTTCTACCCCGGGCCTCCGCCTTGCTTCAGCCAGCGCAGAGAAGTGGGTGATCAGCGGCGTCCACGAGGGCTGATCGTGGCACAGGAAGAGGACTGAAAAGTTGGAAAGTGGTAGTGGACGTCTGAAACTGGGCTGTGACGAGGGGGACGCGTAGGAGCGGCCCACTAGTCTAAGTGGGTGCCGTGTCGCAGAGGCTAGCTCGCCTGCCCGGGCGGGCGAAGATCAGACAAGAAGCCGCTCACTTTCACCAAGTTCCGGTAGCAAAGTCGGCAGGGGAAGGCGGGGTTTAACGTGTGAACCCCAGCGTTGCCAAGTCCTCACCCCGGTGTACCTTATTGTGAAGCTTAGCCAGAGCATGGGGATGTGGGATTTCTTCGCGTGGGAAGTGGGAGAGTGAGAGTGAGGGAGTGAGGGCCCAGAACGGACCATCTGGTGGCGGCCTCGCCTCGACAGCTTGACGGGATGAAGGCGTTCGGACCAGAGTCGTTCCCGGTCAGGAGGCGTTTCGAAACCAGCCAACCCCTGTGGCATCGACGTCAGGAGAAGTCTGAGGCAGGAAAATCATTTGAGCGGCCCGTCTGTATTTTTAGCTCCGATCGTCCCGTCGCTTCCCCTGCGTGCACGTGATTCCAGCTGCTTGCTGACTTAAGCATGTTTAGCGACCGGTCTGGTGGGTTAAGCCCGCTCGCTGCCTCGGGCAAAATACAAACGCAAACCGCTTTGGTGCACGAATTATACTTCACGGCACAAGGCACAAACAATTGCATTAAGCTGCACATCCTCCAGCCGAGCATAACCAATTCCCAATCGCGGGGTTCCACTATCTGAAGTGGGGTTCAGCTGGAGGTGCGGTGCGTGACGCTGCCGATCTCCCTTGAGGTTCTCAAGTCCCCTCCCAGCCATAGAGCTTACCTTGGCTACCTACCTACCTGCATGACCTGAGCTGCTAATTAGAGTGTGTGCTCGCCCATTCCAACCTGACCTCTTCTCCAACTCGCAACGTGCCCTACTGCCCATCTCCGCTGCCGACCTCGCGTGCCCGCCAGACCAAACGCATCTGCGGACGCTGTGAAGCTCAACCTCACCCGTCCATTCCACTGCCACTCTCCAGAAACACCACGCCACTTTCGCCACCTCCCCAGCCCTTCCTTCCCCTTTGAAACGAGCTCATGGCGACTGTGGAACACTGCCTGTACTGCTTCGAGGCGCTGGCCTCGCACCTAGAGAAGCGGCGGGGGCTTTCCCTCAAGGAGATCCAGCGATCATGGCCCGAATATGCCAAAACCCTGTCGCCGGGCCTGGGTGACGGCAAGGATGCCTCCAAGAAGCTCCTCCCGGCCCTGCAACGCCTCGCCGGGCCCACGAGCGACTCGGGCTCCGCCTCCTCCGGCTCCAGCCTCTCGCTGCCCGCCGAGACCCCCGAGACCTCCGTTGACTCCCTCGCCGAAGCCGACGACGATGACGGCATCACCGAATCCCCGCTCTTCGTCACCTGGAACACCGTCTCACCACGCTCGGGCCACCGCTCGCTGCGGGGCTGCATCGGCACATTCGAGTCTCAGGAGCTCGAGGACGGCCTGTCAAGCTACGCCCTCACCTCCGCGCTGCACGACATGCGCTTCCCGCCCGTCGAGGCCTCGGAGCTGCCCTCGCTCGAGGTCGGCGTGACGCTCCTGACCGATTTTGAGGACTGTGACGACGCCATGGACTGGACCTTGGGCGTGCACGGCCTGCGCATCAGCTTCTTCTACCACGGCAAGCGCTACGGCGCGACGTACCTCCCCGATGTTGCCGTCGAGCAGGAGTGGAACAAGGAGGAGACGCTCGTGAGCCTCATGCGCAAGGCCGGCTGGATGGGCCGCAAGGACAAGTGGCGCGACGTCGAGCTCAAGGTCGTGCGGTATCAGGGCAAGAAGGAGGCTTTGGAGTATGCCGAATACAAGAAGTGGTACGACTGGGCCAAGAAGAACAAGGCCAAGTCCGGCTAGGGCTAGGCTGCTGGCCTTTTATGACGGGTATGTATGGGCGTTATCTGAGTTATTGGAACATTTGGCAGGAGTCAAACGACGGGTGAGGCATACGGGCAGGGGTTTATAGAAGGCTTCTGGTCTCCTTCGCATAGATGGAGGATAGCCTTGTGTTAATGCCACTCTTACATGTGAGCACGTTGATGGTGCGTAGAGTCATGAAGGACTTACATTAATGGGTCGTTGCTGAGATGTGGTCGACTACCAAAGATACGCTCCCACGCGACCGTGACTGCATTGATCAGTTGCGGAGGCTAACGTGCCATGGCCAGCGAGAACAGATCCAAAAGGAGACCTCACAAGTAGTCTAGAAAAGCCAACAGAGGCGCAACTCTCGGTCTGCATGAATGGGAAACCGTCCCTGGAGGCTTACAGCAGCTAATGGCGACCATATCTTGTGTGACTAGGTCTTTCTTTAGATACCAGCGCGCAGTGGGTATGAACCGGACCTCACCAGCAGATCTTCGCTGGATATTAGTCTTTCCAACGGGGAACGTGCAAATATTACCTGACCTGCCTTAGCTGGCAGAAAAACAATAATCAAAGGGACCGTGGGAGCCAGGTGTAATTGATGCGCGTGTACGATGGTTGTCTCCAGATTGCTCAATACGGAGGACGTGCTCATTATTAGACAGTATAATTCGAATGTTTCTTTCGGAAATCGTATCGTAAGATCGTAAATACAAATGACCTTGCTTGTGTAAGACCTTGACGGCTTGCTTTTGGCACCGTCCCAATGGCAAAGAGATACTTGTTTAATCCCAATAGTCCTTTTCGCCCAAACCAAACATGGACTCAGAAACGACCACAGCAGACTAGTACCTCGTTCTGCTACGGCTGGAACGGTAAACGGCGGCCGGCGGTCTAGGTGACGCGCTGGGCCTTCTCTTCTCGTACACGACCGGCTGCGAGTAGCGGATCTCGTTGACTTCGTACGTGGGCCGCCGCGACCGCGAGGTCTCGTGGTGGTAGCGGTGGTGATTCCGCCTGCGGTGGCGCGAGCCGGGAGACCTGCCGCGGTACCGATGGTCGTCGTAAGGGGGCTCCTTGTCGCCCCAGTCGTTCGGTCGGCTCCACATGCCGCAGGACTTGATGATCCAGAGGAGCAGGAGGAAGCCCACGATGGAGCCGATGACGATGCCGGCGATGGCGCCGCCGCTGAGGTTGTTGTTGGACGCGCTCTCCTCGGTCGTCTCCGGAGAGGAGGTTATGGTCACGACGGCCTGGCGGACGAAGATATCGCGGAGGGCGAGGGGCAGGGTTCTTGTCGGAGTTGTGTCCGGCAGCGCCGAGCGCGGGGTGAGACCGGAGAGAGGGTTGGAGATGGGTGTTACCGGCGCCATGGTGATTCGATGTATACCAAGGTAGGAAGAATGACCGACAGTAGCTGAGGGTTGACAGGCACCCGGGAGTAAGGTAGACGGAGATCGGATGGCAGGTTGACTTCTGGCTCGTCACAGGAGAGAGAGGAGAGTCTTGATTAATACCTGCGGATGGGTGACAAGGAAATGACGACAAGCCACTTCTCGGAAGAGTGACAGCCCCCAACGGCACAGGGAAGGAAGAAGAGCCTGGTCAAAAGGGCATACTCGAGCCACTGCGGAATGCCGCCTCGGCCGAGGTGGGCTGTGAGGAGTCTGCAAGTCATGGCAGGGCAGCCCGATGTGACAAGCAGGGGCCAGGGGTGCCGAGAAGCACTTGATCTGGCCATCACTGGAAGCGAATGGTGTTGGCCAGAGTGTGGGTGGGAACATGCAGAAATGGAAATTTCTTGGACGAATCCCCCTCAATTGCAAGGCAGATCTTGGACTCCGGTAAGCGACGCGCAGGTCTCCGTGCAACCCGCGTCCTGGTCCGGGATGGGATTCAAGCTCCAAGACACGAGGTGCGCTGGTTCCACCTGTCCTGGATCGTCGCCTCGATGCTTGTTTATCGACCGAATCATCTTCCAAGGGACGCCGCTTCCTTTGTGTAGATGTCTCGAGGGTCCCGACCCTGCTCCTCCCTTGCTATCTCGACAAAGACGTTGGAAGGACTTCGTGATATATCCCGCAACGAAGCAGCCCCCAAACCCCCACGACCAACGTGGCTGAGCAGCCAGGCCAGCAGCGTTGGCGATGCCCGCCAGAAGGTTACCACGATGTGACGGTACAAAGAGGAAGTTGGCGAGTGGAGCCAAGACGAGCCCATCACATCTACGTCACTGGCTGGTCGCTCCGGGGGAGGTTGGTGGTTGGACCGTCGCCATTGGCCCACCTCATGCCCCGGGGTGGAAGCTCGGGGGGTGGCCCACCCGCACCTCGGCCGCCTGCCACACACTGCACCACCCCACCCCGTCTCTTTGCCCGCTGTCATCCGGTCCAGTCAGCCCGTCGTTGGAGGATTTCTGATTCACCGTTCGGTCTTTGGTGATCCTTGTTCCTGGGGCTAGCACGCTTGCCCCTCGGATTTTGTCTCTGATCGCGATCTCTACCGGCGGCCACTGGGGCGCTACCTTGGGTTCCGCGAGACATCCGTCCATCCACCACGTGGGCGCGTTGATGAACATGGCGAAAAAAGGACACCTGCAAACACCAAAGTAATCGTTGCAGTCAAATGGGTTATTGGTGATATGGAGTGATTGGGAACCTGCAAAGATCCTAGTAAAGTGCTTGACTCTAGACGAAGCAGTACAAGAGTCGCCCGCTATCAGACGAAGAGCTCAGGTGAAATTTCATCAACCTGCATCTCAGTGTTCTTATCCTTGTCTTTGATCAAGTCTATAAAGCAGGTGTCTCTGCCCTTTCTATCTAAGCCTCCCCCTCCACGTAAAGTGCTTCTTCGGGTCCGCCGCCAAACTGCGCATCGCTTCCACGTCTCCCGAACCCGGCCCGTTCTCGATCGTGCCGGCTTCGACCGCCAACTGTGCGTATTTGACCGCCTGCTTCTTATGACCAAGAAGATTGAAGTTCAGCGCCGCAGTGGTGTAGGCTCCCGCCAACTTCGCCTCCAGCCTCTCCTCCTTGTACAGCTTCAGGAACCTCTCAATCATGGACGTCGTCACCCTCGCCCCCACGTCCGACAGCGTCCTCTCGAGCTCCTCCATCTCCATCAGCCTCTCGTCAGACGCCGCTGCCTGCTTTTGCCCCAGACTACACTGCGAGCACCCGCATTCGAACCCCCAGGCTCGCTTGGCGCGGTGCTGCCGCACTGAACGCACGCCGAGCGGGTCGAGGTACGAAATGGTCAGCTCCTCGCCGGGCTTGACGGGCCTCACAACGGTAGTACGGTGGCGCAGGTCGTCCGTTCCGATGTGGAAGGCCACGTTGGGCCGGCAGTCGTGGTTGTATCGCGACACCTCGGGAAAGTTGCCGTAGTGGTGTCCGTCGCCTTGCGCACCGCCGCCGAGGTCCATCTGGAACGAGTTGGTCGCCATGATGTCGCTGACCTTGTGGCCGCCAAAGTGGCCCATCTGGCCCAGGAAGCTCCGACGTGTGGGTGCCGGCAGGAGGCCCGCGACGGCGTCGAGGAGCCGGTGCTGGTCTGCCGGCGGGATGCGCTCGATGAAGGCGCGGTGGGCGATGAGGACGGGCGACTTGAGCATGACGGTGTCGCCGCGCGCGAGGGTCTTGTTGGCAATCATGCCCAGCCCCTTGCCCTCGACTTCGGTGACGCGGAACGGCGGACTTGTCGAGCCCGGATCTTCTGCACCGTCGTCCTGGAGGTTTCCCTCGGCCTTTTTCAACTTTTGCACGTTTTCTGGCGTTGAGATGATGACGACTCCGCGGCCGGCCGCGAAGCCGCGGTTCGCATACACGCAGTACTTGTCTGCACACCCGTGAGGTCCTGTCCAACCCGAAGGCTCTTTTGGCCTCGTCTCGTTCCTTTCACTCGATGCCGAGACGCCTTTCCTTGTTGTAATCTCCCAAGTTGAGCATTCCAACAGCGACTCCTCCAGGGGCGTCCAGGGGCAGCTTCGGGCTGCCCGTAGTGGCGCTTGGGCCTCTGATGCGACGGAGCATGTCGCCAATGCAAAAGACACGACGGCTATTGAAGACAACATCATTGAATATGTGCAAGTACCTGATGAAAACAAAATTCATCTGATTTCAATCAGTTGAAAGTTGACTTCTTCCCGCGGGAATACGGATGAAGTGAGCTTAAAGTATGTGCCCCGAAAGGGGCATTTGGGGGGTTACAGTTTCCAAGCCCAACCCCCTGTAATGACGCCTGGGTCCATTCCACAGGGCGGTTTGAGGTATCAGCAGGGCCGCGAGACGTTTCAGCATTTCGTACTCTGAGGTCTCGGCATATAACCATCTATTCCCTCGATACTTGAAGGCAGTTTTTATCTACATCTCTGTCGATCCAGCCAAGCCTTGGCTGTCAGAATTACCGCCTGCTGCCTGCCGAGCATTCATCCGGTCGACTCTACTGATGTGGACTTCGTCCTGTTCACCTCAAGTCTGTCTGCCCGTCCAGCCATGTTCCCACTCGCGTCCAAATTCGAACCATCACCGCCACAGTATCGAGGCTACCCCGATGCCAACGAAGGAGGATACGAAGATGGGCATGTCAGCTTTATTCATAACTTGATAATACCAGGATCAGTTTGAATCCACGCCTCTCGATGACGGAGCAACGTGTACATCGCCGAGGACTGCATGTCTCAAGGTGATAAAAGAACCACATACTTTCAACTCATTACTGGTTGGTTCTGACGTGACACCGACCGCAGACGGCCTTAGTCACCCAGTGAATTTGTTTACTCTGGCCTCCGTGGTGATCTCCAGCGTCGAATTCGCTACGTTTTTTTGAGGTTTCTTTTCGCCCGCAAAGATGGGGGAGTACGAGACGATGCCGTTCTTTCGGTGAAGTGGAAGCTGAATGATCCGCCCATGCTAAAGAAAGGCTGGCGTGGTCTTTTGTCGCCGATATCTCCAAAACGGCGGCGGAAATGGATTTTCTTCATCAAACCTCTACTCTTTTGAGATGTTTCCAGAAAACTACAGAAGCGCGACACCCTTGAATGACATGTCATTCCGGATGGGACGAAGTCTGCTGGTCTTGGCACCAAGCCTGCTCCACCGTTTCATCGAAACATCTGAAACGAGGCGTCTTCGTCTCATGTTCCTCTTGGGACGTGCCGACCACTGATCACGTCTCGTCAAGGGAAACTCGGCTTGACGTCTTCTCGAGATGTCGGCCGGATTTTCTCGAAGCAAGGTGCAGTGGCCAATAGCCTTGGCGACAGATGCCAGTTGAGCCGCACAACCAAGAGCATCTCGAGCGAGTTGATAGGCAATCATATGTGTTGATTGATACGGACAGCTACTGCTGAGTGTCCGAAGGCTACATATTATATATGCCCATCTCTTCTCTGTTGACTCCTACACTCGACGTCCTTCAGTCACGGCTCGTTCTCCATCAATCCCCTGAGCAGTGGTGTCCGCCATGCCCAGTGACGAAATATGACTGAAAGCGAATTGAGCGAACCACTGATGTTCGCTTCCAGATACAAGCAGCCGTGGAAAAGCGAGTTGCCGACTTGGCCGGCGGCTCAGAGGCAAAGACACGAGTCCACGGCATCAGCGCATGTCTCATGGTTGACCGGGCGAGTTCTCAGCAACTAACAAGTCATAGGAGACAAGACATTGTCTCCTTCATCCCCGCGGTGAGGGCAACTAGCATGGGCTCGAGCCTTGTCTTGTCCACGTGATGGTGTTGGCGCGTAGAAGTAGGCGTGAATGAAAAGGAACCCAAGGAGACGCAGAGCTTTCCCCGCCATGTCGAAAGCCTGACTGGGAAATCTGGAGGTCCTAGCTCATCGGACGTCCCAATGTATCCTGGGATGCGCCTCCTTTGGGGCGTGGTGTCGTTCCCAAAGAAGCATGAGCTTCTCGAGATGGCTGTTGAGTCAGGTGATCGTGTCGTTGTTGTACAACCCTTTTCAGACATCCATGGATGTAGGCTGCATGAGATCAATATTCCCATGACGCGACGGAGCATATGCGACGGATTACCATTGCCGTCGTTTGGAGCTCAGTCTCCCTTCTTCGGCAAAGGCTTTCTTCCGTAGATGGAGTATCCGTACCAGTAAGCATGTATACCCAGATTTTTCGCATCCCGCCTGACGTGAGCACAGAACACGAGAACCTCTGCTGGCTTCCAACCAAGAACCCGAGTGAGCAGGGCCATCGCAATCCCTTCAACGCCTGGAAGAAAGGACGCCTGCGTCCACGACCCGATCTCTTGCAGCCTGGGGTCCGCTGGCCAGGGCGAGACCGGCATCTTCTGCCTGACTACCGTCACATCCTCGAAGCCAGCGTCTTCGAGCATCTGCGGTAAGAGCAAGGCAATCGTAAGCGGCCGTTGGATTTTTTGCGCCGCTTCGACTAGCAGCGCCGACCACCGAAACAGAGGCATCTCCGGTGTCAAAGTGCCGTCATCGCACTCAATGGGGTAAAGGTTATCGTGTATTTCGAAGTATCCGCCGGGTTCCAAGTTCTCGTATGCCTGAGCAACGACCTTTTTCCAATCCCGGAAACCGCCGGCCATATTGCGAGAAAAAATGAAATCAAAGGGCTCTGTCCACGTCCAATCCCTTTCCAGATCGTCAACTTCAAACCTGCAGTTTGGCGGAACGTATTCGGGCTGTATAGGACTTAGGTCAACGCCAAGGACCGTCGCATCAGGGTGCTCATCGGCGTAGTCCAGAGCCCAGATGCCAGTACCCGTGCCGAGATCGAGAACGTTCTTGGCGCCGTCCTTCTTCGGGCATAGACAGAGCTGACCATCCCAGACGAGGGCCCAGAGGTGATTCGCAATGTCCAGACGTTCCTGCTCCAGAGCATCATTTGGGAGGACGTAGTTACCGTCACTAAAGCGGTGATATGTGCGTCCGTTTTCCCGGCGGTAATCGAGAATGCTGGCCTTCAAAGATGTGACGGAGGCAGAATCATCGTCGTCGTCGTCATCGTCTGTGACAAAGAGAACGCCGCCCCGCTCGACCTTGAGAAGGGTTTCCGCCAACGCGGCTGCGTGCTGGGCCTCAAGCTGAGCGTCTGGCGGGTGAACTGGGTGTTCTTGGAAAGCCATCTTATAGTCTCGACGCAACAGCGCAGTCAACGCCACTTAGCCGGGCGTCATCCCCCGTCGCAAGTCCTGGCTTCTGAGGCTGAAGGGTTTCTGCGTAAGTTGTAGTTGGGAAAGTCGGCGATTCAGGCACATCCCCGGCGTTCCCTGTTAGTTCTTTCATCAGTTGCGAACCACTTTATTTGTTTGTGAAATTAGAGGATTTCTGTCAGCTCCTTGTCAGGTCACTGTGACCATTCCATTTGCGTCATAGCGTCGCCGGGGTCGGAACAACCTGCACCCGATGGAGCCGGGCCGGAGCCCATATGCCGGAGTCCGGTGCACCCCGTGGCCGGATGCTCCGCACTGAGCCGGCATGGAGGGGCTTCGGACCGCTGCTCGGGGTGAATGGGGGCTGCTTAATGACACAGTGTATCTGAGCACCTGTATCGCTTCACAGTATGTAACATTTCTACCTCAGTTCACCATAATAAAAGGCGACAAGATGGCGGCAGATGAGAACCCAAGTATGGCTAGTTACTCCAGCCAATCCGAACCGGTGGGACAGACCGGTAGACCGGGACATTCGGACTAAGGAATTCGCGATGCAGCGGTTTCACTGAGACCCTGTCTCAATGAGAGGTGGATATTCGGTCAGTCAGCACACGCGTCCGGCCACGTGTTCACGCAAGAGGCAGATAAGGTGCAATCTGAAGGAAAAATGGATTCGGCGATGTGAAACAGGCGAGCGGACGGGTACGCAAAGGAAATTGTGGACTTGCTGCCGGAATAGACTTTGATGTACTGAGTCAAGGCCGCCATCGCTGGTGGATTATGGCTACGGCATCGGTGAGCGGCAGAAGGACGGCTCTCTGGCCGAGCACAGGTCAACCGGGTCTGTGGCTCAATGCAGATATGCCCAAGAACACCGGTCCAGGATGGCAATGTGAAAGCGGTCCGCAAGGAGCAAAATGACGAGGAGATGGCGTTGGAGCAATGTCGTTTCGTTTGCTCAGGGTCCACGGGCGGGGAGTAGGTATCCATCCCTTCCACGCCGCAGTCCACTCAGAGCCCGGTCCAGTGTCGTGCTGCAGCGCTGGGCGGCAGGTGGAGCCTGGGTAGCTAATAAGTGTGCTAAGTAAGGTAAGGTACCTAGGTACCTAGGTAAGGTCGGGCAGGCCAGCCTCAGGTGGCGCCACAGAAGCTCAACAGACTCCCTTGGCCCGTGCGTCCAGCTGCGGCGGTGCACCTTCCAGGCTGCGAGAAATTCCATTCACTAGGTGGCAGAAGGGGCCAAAACTTACCCAAGCAGGCCTTCGGGGAGATACGACCACAGGGCACACGACACAGCGTCAATCTCCTTTCGACACTCTGCTCATCCAACACCTCGCCCATCGGCAGGATTGGTCCGACACGCGCCATCTTCAAGTCACCCAAACGAGGCATTCGACTCGCCGCCTTTGCCCGGCCCCCAGCACACCCAACCCATCCATCCACCCAGTCCGCCCACGCACCAGCTGCAAGCTCCCTCGCCCGATCGCCGAGATAGGGAGAGAGCGAGAAAAGGCGCCTCGACATCACGACCGAGCGTCCCCAGCCCTGCCACGCGAAACCACCCTCTCACCACCTGCTGCTCTATTCTCGATCATTTCCTCATCAAGTGCACACTCGCGCGCTTCGAACTAGCCTCGACAGTCTCACCTGCGACGACCGTTTGACCTAGTCCCGATTTCCCGCCTGCACAATCCCTTAGCCAGCCTTGCCTTGCTTTACCTCCTTTCCACCCATTGACGACCACCCCACGATACCCCTCTCACACTTTGATACAATGTCGTCAGCGGGAGGCTTGACTAGACGCCGCGGAGGTGGCGGCGGCGCGGCTGCCGACAGCGAGACCAGCAACGGCGCCAGCCGGACCAATTCCACGAGCAACTTCAAGGACAGCGCCCCCGAGACGAGCTACGAGAGCGGCGAGAATGGCCACAAGATCGCCTTCGACCCCCGCGACATCAGCGAGAGCGCCGAGCGGAGCAAACAGCCCAAGCTGACTTTGATGGAGGAGGTCCTGCTGCTTGGCCTGAAGGACAAGCAGGTACGTCGGAAACAAGCTTCCGCACCCCGACCCCAATCGAATCCTCGTCGCCAGCTGACTCCTTTTTCTTCCCACGCTGCAGGGCTACCTATCATTCTGGAACGACAACATTTCATATGCCCTGCGAGGATGCATCGTCATCGAGCTCGCTTTCCGCGGTCGCATCAGCATGCAGAAGGACGCCTCGAGAAGACGCTTCCCCCTCGCAGACCGCGTCATCGAAGTTATTGACGAGACCCTGACCGGCGAGGTGCTGCTTGACGAGGCATTGAAGATGATGAAGCAGAGCGAGAAGATGAGCGTGAGCTCCTGGATCGACCTGATGAGCGGTAATGCCTCCCCTATTTGCTTCTCCCTAGACACAGCCACCACGCTGTCCACTTGGCCGCCGAAGCGCCCGAGCTGACCACCATGCCCACCAATAGGAGAGACCTGGAACCTGATGAAGATCGGATACCAATTAAAACAGGTGCGTGAGCGTCTGGCCAAGGGTCTCGTCGACAAGGGCATCCTCCGCACCGAGAAGCGCAACTTCCTTCTCTTCGACATGGCGACCCATCCCGTCGCGGACGGAGGCGCCAAGGAAGAGATCCGCCGCCGTGTCCGCAACGTCCTGACCCAGCGAACCGTGGTCCTCCCTCCATCTCAGTTTCTGCCCGAGAACCTCGAGTTCCGCTACGTCCGCACCATCGCCATGGTCTGCGCTGCCTACGCCGCCAACGTGCTTGAGAATGCCCTCAGCACCCTCGGCCATGAGGCCCGCGAGCGCGCCTTCGCCCAGACCGACGAGCTCCTGGCCGACTACAGCCAATGGCCTTTCGGCAAGAAGGCTACCGGCAACGGCATCGGCGCCAACCTGCCCCAGGTCATCCAAGAGGTACGTTAAGACTCTGTTCACACGCCATCCCTCGGGACTAACAATCCAGCAGGAGGTCAGCAATGGCAAGGACAAGGAGCTCCAACTAGAGGTTGTTGCCGCTTGTTTGAGCGTCTTCACCCGCCTTGACTCCCTCTTGTAAACATAATTGATCCGAAACTCTCGAACATCCCACCGCTCCGCTGCCCAGCCGTCCCTCCTAGCGAGCAGGGGGCGCGGCGGCGGCGGCGGCGAGTTGAGCGCACGCTCGGGAGAGCCTCCCCATTTTGTTCAATCCCATTCACAGCCTAAACGACACACATCGAAACGCCCGTAGCATCCAGCTCACCCACAAACCTTCACCACATTCGAACCCCTCACGAGAAATGATGACATAAAGCTGGGGAGAAACATCTTCGCTTTTCTTTCCCCGGAAACCACACAAAATTTGGTGTTGCATTTAGGCAGGCGGATGGGGTTCAACCGGGGGGAAATCCACGAAAGGCGGCGCTGTTTTTATATTCCCAGTTGCGCCCTCATGAGACGGATCCCCAAGGAGTGGAAGAATAAAAGAAGGGCGAGGGCGAAAAGAACACACGTGTAGTTGGTTGGGTTCAACTACGTTTTCCCCCTTAAGCGATCGTTTTAATGTAACTCCAAAAATGTAGCGCGCGCAAGGAAAGAGTGCGAGATGTCGGTTTGCGGCTTGTTTTGACCTCTCCTTGTTTCTCGTTCCCGCTCGCGTCGACGTATTCAAGGTGGGAAAACACTGGCGTTGGTGAGCATTCGAATCCAAGTCTTTCTTCTCTCATCGTGTCGATCTTGGGTCAGGTCCATGTGAGTCGCGGACACTGCAGTGGCAGCATTTGAAGCAAGGGGAACGACGATTCATGGCTAGAACGATTGAAGTATGCATTCATGTCCCCTCCTACGCCGCCATCCCCCTTTTTTGTGAGAAAAAATGTACAAGTTATTCCCCCAAACGCCGTCCATCCGTAGTAGATGATGCTCGAAAAACCTTCTCCCTCTCCTCCATCCCGGGATATCGATTAGTTTTGCCTCCGCCTCACTTCCAACCGAGTTCCGCCCACACCCCCTGTTTCCTCGCAGGTCACATCCTATTGACCTATTTCTTCTTCTTGCCACCGCCGAAGCTGCCCTCGAACCCGGGGCGCGCCTTCTTCGCACCGCCGACCTTCTTGTTCTTGCGGCCCAGCTTGTGGGCGAGCTTGTCGTCCTTGCGCTTGCGGATGTTGTCGTCGCGCTTCTTCTGCTTCTCGCGGATGGCCTTGGCGACGCCCTCGCTGCGGTCCTTCCACTCCTTCTCGCTCTTCTTCTTCTTCTGGTCCTTGCGCTTGACGGCCTTCTTGAGCGCGTGCTCGTCGTCGCGGATGCGCTCGCCCTCGGCGCGCCGCCGCGCAATCAGCCACTGCTCCTTCTCGGCGATTTCGGCCTGCTTCTCCTTGTCGAGCGCCGCGAGGCGCTTCTTCTGGTTCTGGATCTTGGCGAGCGCCGTCTTGGGGTCCGACGGGCCCTTCTTCTTGTGCGAGTTGAGGGCGTGCGAGAGGTCGTGCGACAGCTTGGTGCCGTCCTCGAAGGCGACGCGGCCAAAGGCGAAGTTGGTTGGCTCGTCGTCGCGGTCGAGGTCGATGCGCGGCGACATGACGCTGGGCGAGTTGGAGGCGAGCGCCTCCTCGATCTTGGCATCCTCTTCGATCTTGGCCTGGCGGCGGAGCTCCTTCTTGTGCGCTTTGCGCTGGTTCTGCTTGGCGCGGCGCGCCTCGATGAGCTCCTGTCGCGTGCGGATGGGCTTGCCGTCGGGGCCGTCGGCCTTGCGGGCGGCGCGGAGGGCCTCTATCCTCGCGGCGAGGCGGGCGCGCAGCGCGGACGTGTCGGCGGGCAGCTTGATGTGCTTGGGCTTCTCGGAGGGCGGGACGGTGGAGCTGGTGGATGTGGTGGTGCTCGCGGCCTCGGCGGCGGCGGCGGGCGCGGCGTTGTCGAAGGTAGGAGACTGAGGCGTCGAGTCGCCGCTGGCGGAATCTGCGGGCTTATCCAGGCCAGAGACGTCCAGCGGGCGCAGGTCCTTCGCCTTGGTGGGCCGGTCCTCTTCGTCGTCGTCCCCGGATTCCTCGTCATCAACCGTCTCGTACTCCTCGTCTCTGTCGTGATCGTTGCTAGCGGGCTCTGCGTCCTTGGACTCGGCCTTCTTCTGCTGCTTCTTCTTCGACTCGGCCTGCTGCTTCTTGGCCGCGGGGGACTTTGCGGCGGCCTTGGGGGCTTCTTGCTCCGCAGCCTCGGGTGCCTCCTCCTCATCGTCGTCGTCATCGTCGGCGGCGGCGGCGTCCATCTTGGCAGCCTTCTTCTCGGCCTTCTTTGCCTTCTTGTCCTGTCGCTTCTGCGTCTTGGCCTCCTTCTTCGCGAGCCTCATGAGCTGGGTCTGGGACATCTCGGCGGGATTGGCGTCGTCGATCGTGTCGATGGGGTCGGCCGTCTTCTGCTTCTTATTGTCCTTGTGCCTGAGGCCCTGGCCGGGCAGTTCTCTTTGGACGCCGGGAATCGGCTCCTCGTCCTCCTTGTCCTCCTCCTCTTGCATCTCCTCCAGCTTGCGCTTGCTGCGGGCCCGCTCGTCCATGACCTCCTTGGCATTGCGGTTCAGCTCGCTGTCGGGGTCGAGCTTGCCCATCTTTGCGGCCTTGGCCTCCGCTTTTGTCTGCTTCTTCTTTTTCCATTGATCCTGCGGCAGTGTGACAGAGTCTGCGTAAGCAAATGTCCTTCGTGTGGCACGGTGCTTATCAAAGGATCAAGAGATCGTGGGGGGGCTGTGTTGCCACTCGATTCTTGGAGAAAGGGCAGGATCCAAGGGCAGGGCAAACGTACAGAGTTGTCTTCTCCGTAGTACATCTTGGCCGGAATAAGCGACAAGAGACCGTCAAAGGCCTTTGAGTGCTCGCGCAGGCGGTCCTGTGTTGTTGTCAATGCCAACGCGCCTTTGGACATTACGAGATTGATCACCGCCAGCTTTTTTTTTTTGCAAGTGGCGGGGCACGGACACGACGAACCTGCAGTGAAGAGTCCGCCATCTTATCTTTCTCTTTGTCCCTGCGTTGTGGAATAATAGAGTGTTCCTTCCGAAAGCAAGCTCAATGCATCTGCCGGGCCGCAAGGGTTGGGTGCTGTGATATGGGCAAAAGGTTGGCAGCCGAGCGGTGCAGGACAACTTTCTCGGTGAGCAGTGAGCTTTTGCTGCGGCGGTTGCGGGCGGATTGGCTGCGAATTTTCGGGCGGTTCGAAATTTTTTGGACTGTGGAGAAATCGCTTATGCGAAATCTTGGCACTTTTCTGCCGCGGTAGGACGGCCCCATTACCAGGGCGGTGAGGCCTGGACGCACCCCGCAATGATGTGGTGCCTCGGTATCTGCATAAGGTAAGGTACCTACCTACCTTACCTCCCGTCGTCTGGCCCAGTACAAGCTCCCGTCTCCAGTCCGCGGCTCGTACTTGAAACGCCCGCTTGCACACTCATGGAAGTCACATATATGTGGTTGGTTGCGTTCTGGAGCCATCGGGTGGTATTACGGAATGTTGAGTTTCCGAGAAAGCCCCTCTAGAAATACATCTAAACTCCAAAATACTAGCAAGCGCAATTCTATCGGCATTCCCCTTCAGTGTACCTGAGGGCCCGCCCCCCAGGTGGACCCCAGTCGTTTCTGTTCCGTGCAACAAATCAGCCCGCCAAAAACCCGAACGCCGCTCATCCGGGATCCCATGCCCGTCCCATCCCGTCCGCGAAGCAATACCGCCCAGCTAAACCATGTCAAATCCCAACGTCAATGACCTACAACGGGTATCGACACGTCAACGCCAGCCCCGAACCTCTCAGTGTCCGGAAACCATGCTTCTTCTCCGTCAGGTCTTTCTACAGTGGTGAAGGCAACTTTGCCATTCTTTTCTTCTTCTCCGTCGATTCTCGATGCATGCATTGCAGTCTCGCCTTGTCCGTTTCTTAGGCAGACTCCAGAGCTGAGCTGGACGTCCATGACGGGTTGTTGGCGTACCTATGCTCCCGCCATTCCTGCGGCGAAGGAGGGCGTCTGCGGCTGAAGCGAGTACCCATTGGTAGCCTTGGCAGTAAGCTCCGCTTGCCTCTGTCGTTCGGCCTTCTCACGCTCGAGCTGTTCCTTCTCCGATTTCGTGATACGCGGCTTGCGCGTGAGGGAGCCGCCGCGAGATCCACGTCCTCCCCTGGAGCCTGGTCCGCCACCGCGGCCGGTGCCGCCCTCACCACGAGTAGTGCCACCACGACCGCCAATGCGGCCGCCTCTGCTACCGCGTCCGCGCTTAGGCAGTCCGTCAGGTCTGAATAGAGTTAGTGATTCGCTCAAATGTATAGCATAGTTGAGTGCGGCGTACCTAGTGTCAGCTGGCTTCTCGACCTCCGGCACCAAGGGTCCGGAGTAAACGAAGAAACCATCGCGGCTGGCCGCAGCCTGCTGCTCCCACAAAAGCTCAGAGTCGTCGACAAAGTCGTCATCCTTATCGTATTCGTCCTCCTTGAAGTTGCGCTTCTTCTTCTTGGGCTTCTCGGGGAGATCGGCGCCGCTGGTCATGCCACCCATTTCAATGTTGCTCGCCTCCTTGTCCGAGTCCTCCGACATTTCGTCGCCAGATTCCTGGCCTGACGCCGTCTTCTCCAAGGCAGCCGAGGCAGCGGCAATTCTCGCCTTGCGGTCGCGCTTCTCGGCCAGACGAGGGTGAAGGGCATCCCAGCCGTACTTCTCCTCTGCCATGCGCATGACGTTGACATAGATATTCGTCTCGCCTGGCTTGATGGGTATGTCCAGAACGATGTCGGGAGCCTTATATTCCTTTCCGGCAGACTTGCCAAAGTCCAAAATCGATCGGTCGGCAGAAGGGGCTTCGGTTGGGTCGTCCAGCGCACTGATTTTTGGCGAAGAGACGCCAGACTTTTGGGGCTTCTGCTTGGGCGAGGGCTTTTTGCTTGTCACAGAACCAGCGGTAGACGCAGCGTCTTTTGGCTTGTCTGTCTTGGATGGTAAAGGCGGTGGGGCCAGAGACTTTTTCGCCTCGGGTGCGGGTGGCTTGGAGATTGTCTGGGGCGTGGATCTGACTGGGTAGGATGGCGATGCCGGCACCGACGCAGAGTCTTGGCCTTGGGTCCGCGATTGCGTCGTGCTCGTACGAAAGGTTTGGTTGGAAGGGGATGTCACGTTCTGCGCGGGCGGGTCGACGAGACTGGCAATCGAAGGCGACGCGCTCGGTCGGCTGACGGTTTGCGTGGGAGGTCGTGGGGACGAGGCGCTGCCAAAGATCTCCCTGATAGGGTCGTAGTTGCCACGGATGGGGTCGTAGCTCTGGCCGCTGGTCCGCGTGGGGAGCGATGTGCTTTGTGGCTTCGACTCGGGTTCCGGGTCGACATTCAGAATGCTCTGCATGGAACGCGGAATATCCTCGCGTTTGGGTGCCTTTTGGGCCGTGTGCTCGGGCTGGGCAGAGCCCGGTCGAGAGTCAGACGTGATGCCGACAATATCTGTGATCTTTGTCTGTCGAGAAGGGGGTGTGGCAGAGGAAGCTGCCGCGGCGGCGAGAGATTTGGAGTCGGAGCCTGCGTCGGCATCTTGAGCCGGGGCGGATTTCCTCTTCCGCTGAATGGGAGGCGCGTTGGGATCGCGAGGTTTCCTCGGTCGGCGCACCTTGGGTGGATCGTCTGGATTCTTGGGCTTGACTGTCGAGCCCGGTTTCCGACCGGGCTTCTTCCGCGGCAGACCGGCGGCGGTCAAGCGGACTTCGGGTTGGGGCTGCTCGTTTCCCGACACAATGCCAAAGCGCGGCTGCGAAGGGTCGACGATAATCTCATCCATATCCATGTTGTTGGGTCGACTTCGCAAAGGCGAGCCGGGTTCTGAAATCGAGCCGGACGGTGGTGATGAAAGATCCGGTGATGAGCTGTCGCGCATGTCTGGCTCACCTCCACCACCAACAAAAGACAGCGCGCCAAGAGACGACTCTGGAATTTGAGACCAGTTGGAGACCGCACCACGTTATGAATTAAGAAAAGACACAAGTGCAACTCCGAAAGCTGTCTCCTAGTTGCAACGAAGCGGGCTGCAGTGCATCGAAGGTTGGGGGCGGGATTTGCGGCGTTGCAGCGTTGCGGCTACCTCCGATAGGCCGTCGCGAATGACCTCACTTTTTTGGGAGGTGCAGGGTGTGGGCGCGTGTTGCGGTGCGTTTGGTGTTGCGTGGTGTTGGATTGGCCGGATTGGGGGGTGTTGGGTTGGGGGATGCGGAATTATGTAAGACGGACTAGGTTGGCCAAGGCAGGAGGGGAGACTGCTGCACCGCTGAGCAGTTGGTCACCTGCGGTGTGGCCGTGCGGAGTCGCGGGTGGGAACTCGTGAATAACCTCAAGAGGCTTCGGAGGCCGTGTTTTTCGACGACAATCGGCGGCTTTGAGGGGCCAAAAAGGGCCGATCGGGGGTCGGCGTGGCGAAACAGAGAGCGTCAAAGAGGGCAGCTGATTGCGCTGCACAAAGTGAAGGACTTTTTGGGATGTTGAGGATGGGCGACGATGGCGGAATTGATGGATTTGGTGTTTCTGCAGTCGAAATTGCAGTGTCGTGGGTAGTTGTGAGAAGGGAAAAGGAGGAGGGAAATGGGAGCTGGAAGAGGAGATGGGGATGGCTACGTTTTTGGGGGGAACAAGATTTATTTTTTGGGCCGACATTTGGCTGCTGCGCAAGACGAGAAAAACGGGGCACCGAGCAGACGTGGATGGCCTCAGCAGGCGTGAATGGCAAGGGAAATTTTATTATTAAACCCGAATTAGAGATTCGGACTAGCTGGGGGGCACGTCGATGGGATCAGATGGCCTCAGGACCACGAGGAACGTGGACGCGGAGGGGGACGGGGACGGGGAGAGGGGGCGCGGCAGCGACAGAGCCATGGCAGGAAAGAGGAGGACAGGAGCAGGAGCACAGGCAAGACAGAGCAAGAGACGAGGAAAGGAAGGCACGGGTGGGAATGGATGGGGGCAATGGGAATGGGAATGGGAGCGGGAGAGCGGCAGACCAGACCAGAGCAGACCAGACCAGCAGGAATCGGGTCTGGGAATGGGAGCAAGCAACAACACGGAGAGGTGGACGGCCGGAGGGAAACGCCAGCCAAAGGGGGGCAAGCGATGGGAGTGGAGGCGGGATGGGGGGGAAAACACCAAGAGGACGAAGCGATGGCACGTCGTGAACGGGCCGCCCAGGGAGACAAGAGGGCGGGATGCAGCAAGAGTGTAAGGTGGGCGGATGGATGTGCGAACGCCAACGCCAACGCCAACGTGGGCCCGGCCCAGAAAGAAAAGATGGACGGCATGGAAAGGCAAAGGAAGGAAGGTACCACGGCGGAGCCAAGGCATGGGCGTCGTTGCCTCCAGCAAGAGAAAGACAAGATGGATGGGAATGGGGGCACGCCCCAGGGCAACAGCAACCCGACGGCAACAGCAGCAGCCAACAATACACGACAGCACCAACACTCGTCGGCGGCTTTGGGCCGTGTCCGCTTGGATTGGTGCCTCCAGCCGACGGCCACCTCCTCGCTCGAGGGAACCGTCACCACCGTGTTTCGCCAGTCGGCAAGGGGAAAAGACCAGCTCGTCAGGTCGGGTGTCAACATTCAACCACCACACGGGCCAGCCAGGACCAGGCCATGCAGGGCAGAGGGCAGGGCGACTGCGAGGGCGAGGGCGAGGGCGGCGAACCCGATGCGAGCGAGGCGAGCCAAAGCCAAAGCTGGAGCTGGAGCTGGAGCAACTCTGCCGCGGCAGGCAGGACGCAGGTGCTCCTCTGCGGTGTGGTGCGGTGTGGTGCGGTGTTGTGCTGTGCGTGCTGCCGCTGCCTGCAAGAGTGTTGTGCCGGATGGATGCGGCAATATGATCAATCGGGGACCGACTCCAGCAGAGCGCGGCGGTACGGGGATGCGAGGTGTGAGGTGTGATGTGTGATGGACGTGGTGCGTGCGGGTGGGTGGTGCGTATTTTGGGGGTGGTGCCTCGTCCAGCCCAGCGCGCGAGGAGAGGAGGAGCCGAGCCGTGGGGAAAAGGAAGGAAAAGAAGGGGTCGTGGAATTTCCCATTGACAGGCACCGCAACCACAGGAAAGGGGAGCCGAACCGCGTGCAGGGCGACCGAATAGGATGGGAGGAAAAGAAAAAAAGAGAGAAACATGGGTCCGCGCGCAGGTACCGGGTACATCGCGCGCCTCCTCTTCGCCCAGCCGGCGCAGGTCACCACTGGGCCGTGGGCACTCAACGTCCAAAAGGTGGGTCGGAGTGGGTCCTGCGCGTCTGACGTTGAACCACGTCCGGCTTCCACATGCGCTCTAGCGTCCCAGATAACCGCGCCTGCTGCAGGGATGCTGTGCAATCCATGCCGAGCCCAGCGCAGAGGCTGCGCTGCGCCAGGGGTGCGCCGGAACGGAGGGTGCAGGGTGGCTGGGGCACTGGTCCAGATCTCCCCACCCAGGACACCTGCATTGCAATTACCCTATTCCCTATTCTACCTCGCCTAAGTGCCCTCCGACCTACCTAGGTACGCCGTAGTGCATGTCTCTACCTTATCCATTTGTCTATCCGTACCTCACGCACGGCGGCACACGGCACACGCAACAACCTACAAGTCAGCACGCTCTGTTTCCCACGCCCTGTCTTCATCGTCATGGGCATCCGTCTCGCAGTTGACCGACACGGCCATGCAGAAAACGAGCCCTGCCCCTGCCATCTGCCCGGAGTCGCTGCAGACAGACGCCTCCGGGTAACACACAGATGCTGCTAGCGCTACGGATACGGAGCTCAAAGACATGTTGCAGATTCTGCAACACGCCACAAAAACAAAAGAACGTGCATAATCCTTTCTTTGTACCCTGCGAGAATTCCTCTCCAGCCCGACTCAACGACATACAAACGCCATTTGCTTGAATAGCTCAGGGCAAGTCGCCGCATAAACAGCCGAAATGGCTTCGGGCGCTCTAGCCCAATTAGACGGGGGAAAACACAGGGTAATCTCTGTGCCAAAAGGGCCACCAGACGCAACCTAACGGATTGCAATGGAACGCAACAGGCTGAGAAACAGGGTACGGGCCAGCGCCCCAGATCCAGCAAAATCACGCTCGATCGCCATGCACAATTCTGCCCTCCTCAAACATTGTCCAACAAGTTTCATCTTCCCATCACCCGCATCGTGCATGGTGGTAGCCAGTGCCAATCAAGTGGAAACGCCAGGCGGCCCCGGCACGACGTGGACTGTCCGCCGCAATCCCCCATCCAAAGTTTTTTCTGGAATTTCTTTCGACGGGGGACGATCGGCGCTAATGCAAAAGTTGATGTGGCTCAGTCCCGTCCGTCAGCCACAACTCTAAAACGGCACATTTTCGGGATTCCACTTGGGACGAGCTTCCTCTGCTCTGCGCTAAGGGAGACTGCCGCCACGCCGTTGCGTCTTCGAACCTTTTGCCGACGCGGACACGACGTGCAAATCGCGATGCACTCCGTCGACGACTCGCAGACGACCAGAAGACAGCCGGACAATCATGGACTTCAAATTTCCGCCCCCAAGGCTGCCTGGTCCCCTGTGAGGCTGTGACGCAACCCCATGTGCTTCCATCTGAAATGAGCTTGTGTCGGGGTGCCGCACGGGCAGTTCCGAAGAAGGCAAGGAAGCTTCGGGCAGGGGCCCAGGGAGCTAGCCCAAAAAAAAAAAAAAAAAAAAAAAAAAAAAAAGGTACGTCACTCCCAAAGCAAAAGGAGCCCCCCACCTTACGATTTCTGCCTTCCGAACCAACGCGAGCCTCAAATTCCATCAACTACCACCAACCAACCACGTGCACAACGCAGCCATGGATCCGACTCTGTTGGTTGGCGACATCGTCGAGAAGGAGGCTCCCGCGAAGCCTGTAGTGTTCGACGACTTCGACGCGGCACCCACCGGGTTCCCGGCACACAAGAAGCGCACGCGAGTATCCGCGTTCAAGCAACAGCGACAAGGCAAACCAGTCTCGGGCGCCCAAGCCGCAACAAGCGCGCTGGCAGCCAACGCCGCGAGCGATGCGAAGCAACAGTCCAGCGATGGCAGCTCGTCAAAGGCTGACTTCGAGGCAGCCGAGCGGCGGAGAATCGACCGCGAAAACAGACAGAAGCTGGAGGACATGACACCGGAGGATATTGCGAGAGAAAGGCAGGAGCTGTTGAATACGCTGGATCCTTCGCTTATCCAGCGGCTTCTGGGGAGGGCCAACATCGATGAGCAGCACGGCCCGAACCCTTTCGATCCGCCTGCCGCGGAAGACACCGAGGCCGACAAGCCCCCGGCTCCGGCGCCAGAGATCAAGATAGAAGACACCTCTGCGCCGCCTAAACCACGGTCGGTGCCGAAGGTTGCGACTCCCAGGGAATCAAAACCAACGCCGGCACCCGTCGATGAGGACCAGCCGCCTTCCGCGCCTCCCGCGGACCTCTTCCCCATGAACGAGCAGCCGGACAAGACACACTTTCCGACGCCGCCTGCGCTGCCCGACCTTGACCCCTCTCACCCCGACTTTCTCGCCACGCTCCACGAAAAGTTCTTTCCGAACCTTCCTGCCGATCCCAGCAAGCTGGCGTGGATGGCCCCCATTCCGACCGCCGACAGCCCGGCCGATCGCGAGTCACCGTACTACCCGGGGCAGTCTTCGCTGCCTATTGCTGCCCTTCGTTTCGATTTTCGCGGTGGTCTGATTCCCCCGCGTCTCAGCAGATCGATCCCAGTCTCAAAGGGTCTGCATCACCACGGCCAGGCGCCGGAAGCAGCGGGATACACAATCGAGGAACTGGCTATCTTGGCACGCAGCGCTGTTCCTGCACAGCGCTGCATTGCCTTCCAGACGCTGGGCCGCGTTCTTTACAGGCTGGGCAAGGGCGAATGGGGCAACGGACAGGAGGACAGTTTGGCCAGAGGCATCTGGAGCAGTATTCAGGAAGGCAGGGTGTTGGACAGCCTGGCGGAGGCGGCGATCGTGGAGGGCGGTCACAGAGGAAGCCGCGCATACGCCACGGAAGCCCTGTGGTTGTTTGAGAAGGGAGGCTGGAGAGAGCAGTGGTCGGGCAGGTGATTGACATTCACAAGAGAAGTCTCTGGAGGATGGTTCGTCAACCGATGACGAAGCTATCGTGAGACGACGATTCGCGAGGTTTCGTTGCTGACTCGCAACCGCCATGGGTTGAAACCTTGCGCATGTGACATCTTTGTGGTGTGGATACCGTCATTCATGAAATGAACCGGTGGAGGCTGCATGTTACTGACTTGTGAAGATTCTTACTTCAACGTCTGGCAGTAGGACTCCATGATGGAAACCCAGTCTCGGTTGCGGTACCCGTGTCATTCATTCACTATCGAATCAATAGCCGGGAGGTCAGCCTCAGTCCGCCGGCCGCGTTGGCGCATCTTTGGGCAGCCACATGTTTTGCAGAGAATATGCATTCCGGGGTAGCTTCCCCAAGGTGTCCATGCAACCCGCGGGCGTACATCTCGCGGATAGGTCCGTTCTGGGCTTCCCAGCGTCTGACTGTCCGAGCGAGGTGTTCAGCGTCCTGACTCTTACGCCTGCTTCCCAGGTCGGTCTCGGGAAAACCTGGTGCTCAGGGCATGGAACCCTTTCCTGCGACACGAGCTTCACTTTCGCCGTCAAGAACGATAGAAAATAATCGCAGGCTTTTTTTCGCAGGCGATATGCAGGTCCGGAGTGTCTGCCGGCCGGATGTATATATGCTACCACAGGGGCGAACGATGCGTTGATATGCTTGTGATCCCGTATTAATGAACAGCGAGCCACTTTCTTCGTCACGTTCGGTCGTTGCCAGACGCAGGCATCCCATGAACCTTTCTCGCCTCGCGAGAGGCTTCAGCCCTGATAGCGGTACGAGCTTCCGAAGACGGATGAGGGCAAAATAGACAAGCTTTTACGCCTCCAAATACTTGAGACGACACGAAATGGCCAAGATGTCGACCGGCAATTGGGGATGTACACGATAACGAGGACAGAACTCGGCAGTTGACATGGCATGGTTAGCGTGTCTTCCCCAGATACGCTTCCAACACGACGCACCATCATGTCTCTTGAGCCGAAGAGGGAGCGGGCCCGTCGGCGGAATTTTCGTCGATATCGCCTCGGCCATATCCACACCGAGCCGTCCCGTTGGGCTCTCTGGCCGCCGGAGCCGCGTGACTCAGACGCCCCAACTCTCACGGATGACAAGACGATGCGCCCCTACGCCTACGGCTCGGAACGCCAGCCATGTTTGGCCAGATTCGGCCGGGTAAAGCAGGCGGGCAGGCTAGTCCATCACCAGAGCCTCATGCCCGGGTGAATAATCTTGCGCCACTGAACCTTGCTACACGACGCCCATCAGCCGAGTCGTTCTTGAGGTCAAAAGCCCAGCAGACTCTGCCTGAAGGCGTACCCGACGTCCCGCCAGAAAGGTCCGTCCGCAGATAGAGTTTACGCATGTTCCAGAACCTCTCAACTTTGACTCGGGCGGGCCACTCACGGATCTCGAGGCATGAGACGAGACTTTTTCCTGGCCCCAACTTGACCTGTAACCACGTTGCGGAAGGGCCAATCAGGGCTATGTCAAACGGGCGAACCCCTTGCTCACGTTTCCAACTCGCAAGCGTCGACGGCAGGAGTAAGAGGAGGGGGTGGGGGAGATTGAGGCTAGTTCTCAGGACCGGTCGGAGGGATGGACCGTCCTGGCCGACCCCCGTGTCGAGGTTCTCCTCCTTCGTTGCCGCTTACTCGTGTTGATAGGGCTGTTGGCTCGAAAGTCAATGCCAAGATATCGTGTCAAAGATGCCCCCTCGCTCCCCCAGGCACCATGCTTAATCGTAAGAGATGCTTTTCCAACTTATATGCGGCCCCGTCCTCTCTCCTATCCCACCGGTCCCCCGCAACCAACCACGAACGCGGGAGCGGCCATTCGCTTCTTCTTCTCGCTGCAACCACCCCTGAGGGGATGTCGATGAGAAACCACGGCAACATCGATGTGTACGTCGCACCAGAAGACCTCGTCATGGAACCTGGTTAGAGCTGCTTAAGATGAGCAGCCCCTCCCCCCCAGGCCCGGTCGGAGCGGCGCCGCCGCCTCCCGGAGAGACGCCCAACTTTGCGAGCCCGCGGGACGTGTTCCACACGCTGCACACCGTCTACATGGCCATTGTCCAGGCCGTGGTCGTCGTATTTTTCCTGCCTCGCGTTTACGTCAAGATATCGGCCGCTGGAAGGTTTCGTCTCGAAGACTGTACGTTTGAGTTCCCGGGTGGGCGCGTGTGGGCTGCGACTAACAGCGGACGTAGGGAGTTGTCTCATCGGATGGGTGAGTCGCAATGTGACGCCATGTTGAGGCTGGATTTTAATAGGGGCAGTTCTTTACCGTGCTACTCAACGGGACCGTCTTTTTCAGTAAGCACCCTTCGCCGACTGTTGTGTTTGATGCGCTGACAGCAAACCAGAGCTCCAATTTGGCGAAGGATACCACATCTGGGAAATCACTGCGACCAATTTCATAGAGCTCCAGAAGGTAGTTATGCACCGTCCGGGTCGAGGCCTGCCGTTTGTCTCACACGAATACAGTGGCTCTACATCAGCTCCCTCTTGTACACGCCGGCCGCCTTCTTCACCAAGGTTGCCATCCTGCTCCTCATCGTGCGCGTCTTCTCGGTCGACCGCGTCGTCGCCCGCGCCCTCCACGCGCTGTTGGCTTTCTTCCTCGTCTGCTACTTCCCGGCCCAGGTCGCCAAGACGCTTGTCTGCCTGCCCGTCGAGGCGTTTTGGGACCCGACGATCCGGGACTTCCGGTGCATCAACCAGACCAATCTCTTCATCTACGACACCGCGCTCAGCATCGTGTCCGACCTCGCCATCCTGCTCGTGCCCGTCGCCCTGACATGGACACTGCGCGTGTCGCTGGTCAAGAAGGTCAAGATCGTGGGGCTCCTGGGCGCGGGCGGCGTTGCGGTGGCGGTGACCACCTACCGGATGTACCTCGTGGTCAAGTTTGAAGACACAAAGGACCCGACGGTGGATTTCGTCCCGCTCGACTGGACCGTGTGAGTGCCCCATCGGCCCAAGACGACAATCTACAACGGCGTCGCTGACAAAAATCCCAGCACCGGAGAGCTGGCCATGGGGCTGGTGTACGCCTGCTTACCGTCGATCAACTACCTGCTCGAGCAGCGCACCGCCACGGTGCCGTCGGGCAACGTGCCGCGGACGTCGTCGTCGTGGTGGAGGATCGCGTCCAAGAAGTACCTCGACGCGATTTCGTCGCTGGCCGTGAGCTGCGGCTCGAGGTGGGGAGGCACGGGCAACCGGACGTGGCTGCGGGAGCCCAGCGCCACGACCCGAACGACGGAGTCGACGACGCGGCTGGCGGTAACGCCGGAGACGGAGCAAGGCGAGCCGCGGCGGGAAGACTACGACATTGAGCTCGCGGTGCTCTCGCGCCGACCGACGCACCCGTTTGACGCGCCGGGCCCGTCGAGGGACATTCTGGAGGGCCGCACGGAGGAAGGATGGCTTGCTCCGTTGCCGGCGCTAAACCCGCTGCCGGACATGAGGCACGACCCGGGTTGAATGGCGGCGGGCTGTAATACGCACAAATTTATCCCTTGTTTCTTTCGCTGCGAAACGAACATACCACGCTTGACGACCTATGTCGCTGTCATTGATATGGCCGGCATGGGAAGGCTCTCGAGCCACAGGAGGGGAGGGAGAGAGGCCTTAATTTCCGTGCTTGTCATGCGGAGGTGGTCCAGCGCGAGGCCCGAATCCACGGGGTTCATGCGGCGGACGGAGGCTGTGGCTGATTCGAGGAGGTGTCGGTGGCACGGTGCCGGGTCCGAGCTGCAGGGCACCGTGCCGTACGGTACAGCATGTTAAAAACGGGGGAGGAGGCTCCGAGATCGGGGTTCGTGGGCAGCAGAGGAAAGGAGAGGCGTCGTCGTGATGGATGTTCCTCGAGACGGAGCGGTTGCCCGAGAGGCCATTTCGTGTAAGGTAAACAGCGCACTGCGACCAGAGACAAAACAAGCCAATGGACGAGGTGAAGAAGCGACGGTTGAGACACATGCATGGACGCTGAATCCGGCGCCGTAAGCGGGTGGAAAACATCCATGTCATTGGTCACTTCAGGCTCAGCGAGATGCACGGCCAGCCCAGCCCGGCTCCAGCTCCAGCTCCAGCTTCAGTGCCTCTCGCAGAGGGAGCAGCCGAGACTAGGTAGGGCCACGCCTTGCGCGCTGGAAATCCTGCCGAACAAGGCCGGGCCCGGGACTTGTGGGCACCTCACTCGCTCTTGAACAATGGAACCCAGTCACACACTGCCTGAGCAGGTACAGTCAGCAAGGGACTGAACATTCAAGATGCTGAGGTACCTGCGGTAAAGTACCTCAACACGAGGTGCCAACCTCGCTTGAAGCAAGGTACCTGTGTACCTGACGTCGACCGACACTGAACTGTGTGCCCTGAAGCGTGCGTGCCTTGCTAACTAAAAAGAACCCACGGCACGCCCAAGGCGGCTGCCCCAGTGAGCTCGGGCAGAAAAGTGGCCAGGGTGTGCCGGCCATGGCGAACCCGCGAAGGCGACGCAGGTAGAAAAAAAATATTCACAAATCCCACTTCGCCTTTTCCTCCCCTTCTTTTCCCTTCCCCTTCTCCAGCCCACACAACAACACGCACCGTTGCACGCCAATCCCCCCCCCAGGGTGCTTCTCTCCCCATTCCCTTTCTCTCCTCCTCGCGTTCTTCCCAATTTTTCTTCCTTGGGTCCCCGTCGCCCAACGGCTCAGCTCTCCAGTCGTCGTTTGCCCGTCGTCTGCATCTCCGTGCCTGCGGATACCGCCCCCGTGTGTTTGCATCTTGATCATCGTCTCGCCTGAATCAAGACTGCCCCCCGTCAGCCGTCTCCCATCGACTCGCACACCACCCATCCGTCGACGAGCCTCGAACATAGTCCAGACAGCCTCTCTGTGGCAGATCTACCCAAAGCTAGCGAAGCCAGATAGATCAAAACAACAACCACAACATCATCATCCATCCCGTCCCGTCCCGTTCTCCTCGCCGACGACGAAGCCCATCACAACAAAGCCTCTTTGCTGCACTGCACTGCTCCGTCCGTCCGCCTGCCTGCCTTTGTCCGTCCGCCTCGACGACACCGACACCGACACCGAACTCGACGACTCGACGACCTCGCCAGTCGCTGACCCATTGAAGAAGAACCAACAATCCCACCCAAGAACGTCCACGCCCTCCGACCGGGACATCTGCTCTTGATACACTCTGTGACTTTGACTAGTTATGGCGTCCTCATCATTGCAGTTTGCCTACCGAACCCAGAAGGGCATCGGCCTGTTTGACGCCGCCCCGTCCTACCAGCCGCTCGCTGGGTTCACCAAGCCCGAAGGGAATCTCCGGTGTTGTGCATACTCGCCCTGTGGCCGCTACTTTGCCTGGGCCAGCCCCGACGTCGTCACCGTTGTCGACGCCTCCAGCGGCCAGCAGGTTCTCGCCCTCCCCATCCTCAACGTCTACGAGCTCGGCTTCTCCCCCCTCGGTACCTTCCTCGTCACCTGGGAGCGCCCCGCCAAGGACGAGAATGGAGACGCGACCAAGAACCTAAAGGTCTGGCGCACCGTCGAGGACGGCGTCGCCGGCGCCGACAAGCTGCCGCTCGGCAAGTACGTCCAGAAATCCCAGGGAGGCTGGAACCTTCAGTACACGGCCGACGAGAAGTTCTGTGCCCGCCAAGTCACCAACGAAGTCCAATTCTACGAGAGCCACGACCTTGGCACCGTCTGGAACAAGCTGAGAGTCGAGGGCGTTGCCGACTTTGCTCTGGCCCCCGGCCGCTCCCATTCCGTTGCCGTCTTCATCCCCGAGCGCAAGGTGAGTTTGCCATGTGTCGCCTCCACCCACGACGACAAGTTTTACTGACTGCCCCCGTCACAGGGACAACCCGCCGCCGTCAAGGTGTACAACGTTCCCCAGTTCACCCAGCCCGTTTCCCAAAAGACCTTCTTCAAGGGCGACAAGGTCCAGCTCAAGTGGAACAAGCTGGGCACCGGCATCCTCGTGCTCGCCCAGACCGATGTCGACAAGTCCAACAAGAGCTACTACGGCGAGACCACGCTGTACCTGCTCAGCGTCAACGGCTCCTTTGACGCCCGCGTCAACCTCGACAAGGAGGGCCCCATCCACGACGTTTCCTGGTCCCCGAACTCGAAGGAGTTCGGTGTCGTCTACGGATACATGCCCGCCAAGACCACCATCTTTAACCACCGAGCCGTCGCGACTCATTCGTTCCCCCTCGGGCCCCGCAACACCATCATCTTCTCGCCCACTGGTCGGTTCGCTCTGCTCGCCGGTTTCGGTAATCTGGCTGGCCAGATCGACGTCTACGATCTCGAGAAGGATTTCCGCAAGCTGCACACCATCGAGAGCGGAAACCCCAGCGTTTGCACGTGGAGCCCGGACAGCCGTTATATCATGACGGCCACCACGTCTCCTCGTCTCCGTGTCGACAACGGCGTCAAGCTGTGGCATGTCAGCGGCCCCCTCATGTACAACGAGGACATGGTCGAGCTGTACAACGTTCTCTGGAGGCCCCAGGCCGCCGAGAAGGTGGCTGGTGGAGACCCCCTGAACCCCGTTCCCGTCCCGCACGCCTCTGCGGCCACGTATCTTGGCTCTGTCAAGACTCCCAGCAAGCCCGCGGGAGCGTACCGCCCCCCCGGCGCTCGTGGCCTCGCCACACCGCTGCATTTCAAGCGTGAGGACGAGGGTGGTGCCGCTCACGTCAGCATGAGCAACGGGTCTGCGGCTGTTGGACCCAACGGGTTCGGCCGGCCCCGCCGCGGTGTGCCTGGCGCAGAGTTCTCGGTTCCCGGTGCCGCGCCCAAGGTTCCCGGAGCTGACACCGCCGATGGCGATGAGAATTTGTCAAAGGCGGCGCTTAAGAACAAGAAGAAGCGCAACAACAAGAAGAAGGATGGCGAAGCCAACCCCGAAGGTCAGAACGGCGGCGGCGCCTCGCTGGCCCCGCCCCCTCGCGAGTTCGGATCGGGATCGGGCCACGAGGGCCGCAGCCCCGAGCGCCGCGGTGCCGGAGGAAACCACAGGCACCGCAGCCACTCCCGGAACCCGGGTGCGCCTCGTAACAGGAGCAACACCCACCGAGGCCAGAACGGCGCGCCGCAGCTGCCTAACGCGCACGCTCAGCAGGCCGCCGCCGCGGCCGACGCTGGCGCCGACGCCTCGCAGAACCCCAACGCGAAGAAGATTCGCAGCTTGCAGAAGAAGGTGCGAGCCATCGAGGACCTCGAGATGAGACTGGCCGGAGGAGAGAAGCTCGAGGACACCCAGATGAAGAAGATTGGAACCAAGACCTCCGTGCTTAAGGAGCTGGAGGGTCTCGAGAAGCAGGGCCACTAATCAGTGAGCACCCGAGGCATTGGGCGGAGCGAATCTGAATAAAGAAAATGGGGAAACCTAGGTGTGCAGTCTCTGTGGGTTAATGCTCAGTCAAGATGACACTAGGTCCCCGCGCTGAATGGTTAACTGAGTCTGGATTATGTTGTAGAGGACTAGGAAATGCAATTGCATGACGCAACCAGCGTCCAAAAAAACTTGGTGCACCTTTATGCCTTGTGCCTGTGTGTGATGTGATGATTGTTTATTCAAAATTACAAAAAGGCAAGGGTATCTTGAAAGAGGAATGGTCACATCCCAGAATGGGGTGGGTGAATCCTGGGGTAGTTAGTCTGGGGTACCCGGGGTCCTGGGGTTTAATTGGGAGGCGTGGGAGGAAGGGGTGGCCCCGGCCCCATGCCAGAAGGATTCTGATGTTGGGATGAGGTGTCCTTTGGCTTATTGGGACTTTTATACGTTTATGAGAGGTTGCTGAATGACAGATCACGGTGGAGTTTTTGAAATGTGGCGAGTAGACGTTATTTGCTCGAGAGTGAGAGCTGTTTAGCCTTATTTTGCAGTCACATGTACACTCTGCTAAGGCCACCCGTCAGTCGGTCTGCTGCTGCAAGTTGAAAACTGTTCAAATGGTCAAGGTCGGCTGAGTGGCCAATTTGGTTTGTTCGTCGGGCTCAATGAGTGGTTGCGAGAATGTGCGCGCGGGTGTGGTATCCCACCGGGGGCTTCGGCACGGGTGTTTGTGGGGTTCTCGGCCGACGGTGTGGTTCGGGCTCGGGACTTGACGATGACCTTTTCAGAGAACTGAGGGCAGTATTCATGGTTGATGTTGCGTGCCGCTCAGCGAAACCTCCGCTCTGGTCTGAATACACTGCCTGCGGTCATTCCGCATTTATTCTCTCTCTCGACCTCTTTCTTTTTGCAGCCCCTCCCCGGTTCCCCGCACCGCTAGCACTGCAGGGAGGATGAGTGAGCCGGTGAGGGTATCAACGGGGGCTAGGTCGAGACATCCAACCGCCGTCTCGCCGTAATGCAAGGGCGAACGGGGTGTGCCGGCCTAGGTGCGGATCCTTGTATATCTGCACCGGCCCTGAGGGGTTGTGGCCGGGGGCACTTAGGCTGCGAGGCTAATCACCAAAGCCCATGCATTGAGTTCGTCTTTTCTCTTCGGGGGAGATGATGGTTCGAGGCCTGTGTCGTTGGACGCCTCGACGGTTGGTGATGTCCCGAGAAGACGATGTTTTTGAAGATGGGCTGGGGTGAAGAGGGGGGCGCCATGAGAAAAGTATAGGCTGACTGCATTTGCAATCAAACTCGAAGAGAGGCAAGTGGCAGGTGGCAACGATCTGAGGTTCCAGATTCTGAGTGCCATCCTTCTAACCGCGGCATCTTGTATGTGCACGCAGCTATCTAGGCTCACGCACGCTGATGCTTCTGTATATAACATCGCCTCATATCCTTCCACCTGTTCTCGGGTTATTTTCCTTGACAAGACGAACCCGAGTTTCCCTGTGTCTTCCATCCTTGAATTGTCACTGTCCAAACACACTATATAAAAGGGTACAGGACTTACACCGTCAAGGGTCTTTGGAAGAGGAAGATCATCGTCTCCGACACGGAGTGCACCACTGCCATTGACCTCACGGCCAGACAGTTTCTGGTGCCCAACGCTCTTGTCACCACCGTCTTCTTTCTTTGGGGCTTCGCCTACGGTCTGCTCAATGTCCTCAACTCGCACTTCCATTCAACCAAAGGCCAACTCCCACGCTCCCAGTATCAACTTTCGAAACCGGCGCCGACCCCTTCCTCTCCATCTGCGGCCCCCCCGAGGTACTCCGAGATCCGCCTCAACCTGGCCCAGACCGTCCAGGGGGCCGGCCGCTTCTCGCCTCCCGTTTCTTCTTCGCCAGCACCATCGAAGACAACCAGAACATCCGCAACGTCCAGTGGGTGTATCTTGGCGTGGCGGGCTTCGTCGTCCTGCTCATCATCGCCTTCTTCTTCGCCCCCTTCGCCGAAATCACCGACGCCAACATGAGCCCGTTCCACAGACAGTACAACATCTTCCTGGCCATCTGATCGCAGTTCTGCAACGTCAGCGCCAAGTCGCCATTGCCGTAGGTCGAACTATCCCCTCTTTTCAAGAACACAACTAACAGACCGAGCAGAACTACTTCATCAACTTTTGCTTGCACGCCGGCAAGACCAAAGCAGAAGCCTCGGACCTCCTCGTCGTCGGCCATGTACGCCACGAACCGCTTGACTGCCGGCGGGCTCATGACCGTCTCCTTCTTCCGCCCGCGCTACATCCTCGCCGTGTGTCTCGTCTCTGCGCCGTCTTCATCATTCCGGCCGTCGCGACACGCGGCAGTACGTCCATCGACATGCTGATCCTGATTTGCTTCGAGTCGGTCGCTGCGTGCTTCAGCCGATGGTTGGCACCGTCATGGACCGCAAGGGTGCGCACGTCGCGATGGTCATACCGCTGATGGGCTTCGTGCTGGCTTGGGTGTGACGTGTTGCAGGTATCCCCTCCAGAACCTATTCAAGAGAGATGTGATGGACGCACACAGGAGCAGCCAGGTTGGTATCGCCCCGGTGAATGACAAGGAGTTGCAGCTCAAGCACGCGAGAAGAATCCTGCTCACAAGGCTCCAGAGGTCAAGTAGACGGGCGTCCTGCATCCCATTGAGAGAAGGAGCAGTAGGAGTTCCGAGTACGGGCTGGTACTGATTACGAACCGGCCGTGTAGCAACGATATTACGCCTGGGGATTCAACTGATGAGGTCGTTTTCGGTTAACATCGAAAGACAGTCGGCGTCGAAACCGGGTGAAGGCCCCTGAGATGAAATCGGAGTTGCAAATTTGACACAACGGCATCCTGAATTTCGCTACCTTCTTGGGTGATGACATGAAAATCACCTTACCTGAGCCGGCTTCACATCACCAAACGGTATCATTATCAAGAAGCCACCAAGTTGCCCCTCAACCTCGGATCGCTTCGCTCAGCTTCTTGACCATCTTGCTCAGTCTCCTGATCTTCTTTCCAAGCTTTTTAATCTGACGGCCCGTTTCGCTTTGCTTCCAAGCCACCTCACCATCCCAGGCCTTGCTTACGATGTCGGCCCCGTCCTCTATTTTTGCCATATAGCCCACAAGCTGCGGAGAAACTTCCAAGGGCTCAATCAAACCCACCGCGGACGTGATTGAAGTGCTAGGAGGCGAAGGGTAAGCCGGAGCAGGGGGTTCGGGTGGCCGTGTGCGTGTACTGACCGGCCGATTTCGTCGTCGTCTTCCCATGGGAATTGGTTCTCCGTCCTCGCTGTCTTCGTCGCTGGAGTCGTTGATGATGATTGGGCTGTTCTCGTTGCTGGGCGGAGGCGTGATGATGGCGGAAACGGCACGTTGAAGAGCTCTGGAGGGGGTGTGCGGGGCGGCATCTCTGATTCTCTGGGCTGCCGGGGTCTCGGGCGGCGAGATCATGTGCTTCTTGATTCTTTTGGAATCTTCTCCGATAATGACGTCTCCCCTTATCTTTCTGCCTCTCGTGTTTGCCGACACGACTACAACCTGTTCCCCGTCGGTTCCATTACCATCATCGCCGTGGTCGTCACCCGTGAGCTCCGGGAAGAGTCGTGAGGCATCCTTGCGCCAAGTTCGGAGGATGTCATTTATCTTCTCTGCGCTTCGTTTCCAAACAGCCTTATTCAGGAGAGGATATCTCTCGCGGCGCAGCTCGGTTCTCGCTATCACGGCGTTGTTGCCGTTCCACCAGAAAGACGGAGCGGTGGGCATGAGATGAGCGACCCAGCATCGGGTGAGAAAGTTCTGGTCCGAGTCGCTGAGGTGTTTGGTGGCGATGTGTGAATGCTCGTGGCACCACTTGTCGATTTCGGAGGTCAGGGCAAGGAAAGCCAGGCGGTCGTCCACCGTTGCGAGGTCTTCGCCCGTAGTATTAGGCCGAGCCATTCTAACAGGTGTGAGCGAAGGGTGCAAGTTGATGTCCATTTCTTAGGAGAACTCACATAATTAATACGCCGCTCTATTCAGAAACGAACTTCCTTCTATGATGCCAAGAAGCGAGTCTTTTCAAGTCTAGGGTGAGGTGAGTAAGGACAAGGAAAGGTCCTTCTCGACGAGACTTCGAGGTCGAATGCTCTTGTATGCAAGAGCCTCTCGTCAAGAATTGAAAACAAAGTAAAGTGTGCAAAGAAAGGGCTAAGAGAGTAAAACCACCTCAGAAAAAGGAAAGACTGAAGTTGGTGTGGCGGGAGGGTTTAGGAGAAGCGAAAGAATATTAGTTTAGGAGAAACAAATCGAAAACGGAAGGAAGTAAGTTTGTGAGTCAATAAGTCTACTATTGCAAAAGGAAGGCGAGTGAGTCGCACTTTCTATTTTCTGAAGGCAGATTCACCTGCCGGATGGGTAAAAGGGAAATATTTTGAGGTGCTGTAATCCTATTGGGCAGTACCATGGGCGCAATGAGTAACCACCTGGATGGCCTCACGACACTGCCCCAGGTACGACCCAAACTCAGAAATGACTATTAGCTGGACCTTGAAAAGCATCAGAGATACTCAACTCTCGTAAGTCAGTGTGTTGTGGTGATTAGGGGACTTATGTCAATTAAGGATGCCGAAACCAACACCAACCACCCTGAACAGCGTCCAGACAACAACATCGTACGTCTTTTGCTGCTGCAAAGGACATCATGGGCGCTTAGATATTGAGAAATTAATTGTAAAATGATAAGCCTTTACTTCCCCTCAACTATCTGCCTTGGCTCGAGTCGAGTCTTCCACCCCATCAGACAGGTCATCCACAGCCCGACGACTTGTGCTGCTCCCCGTTTCGTCGCGCTGCTGAACCTTGGGCTCCCATTTCTCCGCATCGCCAAATCTGTCAGTTGTCAAGCCAGCGCTTCCTGGATTACGCATCCCAGCTTCCATTTGCCGCTGATAGGAGATGTTCCGGAGCCTCTCTGCCTCTCTCGGAGTGAGACGTAGCTATCGATCCGGTCAGTTTCGAAGCACTCATCGGGGTGTCAGGATACTGACATAAACCTCGACACCAATAGCATGAATTGCACCCGCCACCCATCCAGCCATTCCAAAGCTGACGTGTAACGAAGCAGTGGGGCCAGCCGGTGTCGACCTATCGAAGAAGTCGGCCTCGACCAATGCTTGCTGGGTCGGGTTATCGCCGGACATGTACGGAACACAGGCCTCGAACAGCTTGGAGGTCGCATTGGCCGCGTTGGCGTTTCCCATCATGTGTTCTATGACGGTGCACGGGATAGACACAAAGTATCCGCCTTGCTTGCTGACGACGAGAGCCCCGATGAGAAGGATTGGCCTCATGGTTATGATGGCACCGGCCTGGAAAACACAACCAAATCAGCAAGGTTGCTTTTATCGAGTTGAAATTGTATCCTCACATAGAACCAAGCCCTCAGCATCCACGCACGATGCTGCTCAACCTGCAACCTTTTTATCTGTACGAAGGCAACGAGGAGCGACCCTAGAAACGACAACGAGAGGAACCCAACGGAGGCTTGGACCTCCAAACCGCCGCCCACGGCATGTCTAGCGATCAACAACGCGCCAATAGTCCCGGGAACTGATAACACCAGAATGATGTAGCCGTTGATTCGGTGGAAAAGTACGAACTTGCGGCGGATCATTGGTATGAATTGCCAAAAGACCAAAAACGAGGCGGGAAGGATGCACGTCAGGTGCATTATTATGCCGACTCGATCCATAGTGAAGTTTTGGTAATAGTAGCATTCTCCGGGCAGCGCTCTCTGAGTGACGTTGAATCCGGGACCGCAGAGGATCTTGTCAATGTTGAGATACATGAAACGCGCCAGGGTGAAGCCCATGAGGGCACCAGCGAAGTTGACGAAGAGGATAAAGTTGTACTTCTTTTGGAAACCCAGATATTTATGGGCTTTGTTCAGATGGACGGTGAAGTTCGGCTTTGGGTGATGAAATTCGGCCATTGTGAATGAAGACTTTGTCGTCTTTAACAGAAGTAGAAATGGTTCCTAAATTTTTGATATTCGTGTCTTGTCCAATATGTCAAGTTCCAAGTTGAGGTGGACGAACGCAGGGTGCCAAGGGAACGACACTTGACATCCATGCTTCAATACCTAGTGAAGAGGGCTTCGCTGCTTAAATAGATGAATGGAGCATTTTGAGTGTTCTCTATTCAGAACGTCTAAGTTGAGACATGTTATCGCCCAAGGCCAGGCTGGCGCCCAAACACCAGGCCAGTACACTGTCAACGATGCAGCCTTTTCGTCGAAGCGGCACATGCAAAAGCAATGCGACACCGTATTCTTGACCGACGTGCCCGAAGGCAGGTGAGAGACAGGGGATGACTGTGACGGCGCAAAATGTGCCTATTCGGGTCTAGAGGCGATCATCAAGCCAGTCTGATTGGTCTACTAATGATGTTGTCGTCGTCTCCTCGTCAATATTGTCTCTCTTTGGGCGCATCCCGCTTCCCCCTTCCCCAATACCAATCTCCGACCTTGGCGATTCTGGTTCCCCCGCATCTACCCTGATACTGAGTCACTGACAGTTCCGCCGTAGGGCTGCAGACGGTTTTGCTGTTCTGATTGGAGCGCAGATTGAACCTGATCGAGCTTCTTGACTTAAAGTGAGTCGCCTACCCCCAACCTGGAGAATCCCTTTTCGCCCATGGCACCACACTTTCATCCAGGAGAAGCTGATTTCGCGCCGAGACGCGTGGAATCTGCACAACAACCTGAACTCGGCACCATAACACTCCACTCATTCATCATCCAGTATGGTTGGTGTGGCCGGCAGATCGAGGGGCTGCAAAACATGTCGACGACGAAAAAAGGGTGTAAGTGAGACCCTGCGCCAACCGACCCCTATGACATTTCCGGCGAACTGAGTTGGCTGATAGTGCGATCTTCAAAAACCGATATGTGGCAACTGCAAGAAGATGAATATTTCTTGCGAATTTGATCGACGACATGTCTTTATCAACCTGACGGGGACAGATGCGGATAGAGGGACGTCACTCGTGAAACAGGCCGTCACCAGCTCCGCTGATATCGCCCTACCGCACTCACTGGCTCGTTCAGCATACGAGGAAAAGTATCTCAGTCTCTTCTGGGACATATGGTTCCCCAGCGGACGCCTCTCTGCCGAGCTGTCGTCCAAGTACCCAATCTCCAGTTGGACGTCCTCCGCGAGGGACCTCTACCAGCACGAAAGTGCACTTCGGCGCACTCTTCTTGCCATGTGTCTCAGCACTATCGGCCGCCGGGACGACCAGGAAGGGCTCATGGGAGACGGTTTCAAGCTTTACGTCCAGGCCTTGAGTGATGTCAACGCCAGCTTGCGGCATCCAAAGAGGTTCAAGTCAGATGCGGTGATGATAGCATCGCGTGGTCTAGGACTCTTCGAGGTACAATAGTTCTTTCCGCAATTGAAGGATCGATGCTGATGAAGCAAGCTCTTGTACGGAACGCAGGACCATGGTGGGGTCGAGGCTTCACAAGTGAAAAGTTGGCATGGTCACAATCTTGGCGAAATGGCTCTCATTCAACAGAGAGGCCCCGGGTCGTACACAGACGGCCATGCTCACGTCTTGTTCTCAGAAGGGCGCATGCATCTTGTATGTCTGAGCTTATTTTTTTTACTGAGAATAGTGAACAAGGTCTGATCTTGCTAACCTGACAGGCCATCGCCGGATGTATGAGCCGGAAACGAACCTTTCTCAGTGACGACACCTGGAAGACCATCCCCTGGACGAAGATCCCAAAGTCTCCCAAGGACGTTCTCCTGGACATCTTGATTGACGTACCGGCCCTTCTGGAAGAAGCCGACCTCCTGAAGGATGCCCCTGGTCCAGGGATCTGCCAAAGGTTCAGAAGGACCTATCTCCGTCTCGACGCAGAGATGGTTTGGTGGCTGGAGAACCTCAGCCCCAAAGGTCACAGCCTTGACGACCTGCGGAACCGGCAATACAGTAACCCAACCGCGGACGAACTCGCCGTTGCTCACATCATGACGTACTTCTGGACTGCCTGTATCCTTGTCTACAGCGCCCTGTATGCGTCTCTGCCCTACTTGTCCGCGTCGCCGGGATTGGAGGCGATAACGCTCCCTGAGCGCACGAATCCACGACGTTACTGTATTCAGATCGCAGACACAATAGAGGTCTTCTTCCAGCCTGAAGCCGGGACATTTGGGATGCACGCCGCGCCGTTCCCCCTCGGCATAGCAATCAAGTATCTCATGTTCACGGAGGGCTTTGGGTCCAACGACTGCATGAGGCTGATTGCGTACTTTGGCCGACAGAGCGGGGGTAAAGCAATGGGCAGATTTCTGGCAAACTCACTCCCGGAGTGGGCCAAGAACGAGTCTGTCCCTGCAATGATTGAGTTAGGACCATGAGTTTAGATGTCATTAGCTTCAGCCTCTTGCCCAGCGGATGAACCAGAATGACCATAGGATGCACGATGTGGATGGCCCATTTTGATGAGAACCAAGCACTCAGTCTGTTTCTTTTCTTCCCGTGAACCTTGTCGATTTGATTCCCGTTAGATCTGAGGAGCATAAACTTGGTCGACAGGTTTTCAGGGACTCCCCGTTACATCTCGTGGCTTTTTATGCTTTCCAAGCAGGTAGTGACTTTTTCCAGTAAAGCAATGCCCGCATAGATTTGTATCCATCTCCGAAATCTCTGTGCGGCTAACCACACTTTAACGTCCCCCAAGGTAAAGATCTCAAACGTTCTGGGTAGGAATGACTCTGAATGTTTCTCCGAAAGGTAGTCAATGTCTACTCTGAATCTTTCTCCGAAAGGTAGTTAATGTCTACTGTTGTCCCATCCGCAACGATATAAAAATATCTCTAGAACCCCGAATCCATTTTCTCTTTTCTTTTCTTCTTCACTCCTATCTTCCTTCCTTCCTTCCCTATATCCTCACCTCTTTACCTTCTTAACTTCTCAACCTCTCACTCATTCTCTTTCCTTCCTACCTCGGCATCTCTCTTCTCACCTTCTCAGCTCTTTTCACTTTCACTTTCTCATCCTCTTATTTATGCTCTCTCTTTTTCTCTCTCTCCCAGTCTAGCTGCCTAGGCGCTAACTAGGCTTCAGTAAGCCTATCACTCTTCTTCCCTTCTTCCCTTTCGCCGCGGAGAAAGCGAACGAGGCAAGATGAGTGATAGACTTACTGAGGTTTATGCTAGTTAGTCCCTAGATTGCTATACTGCGACAGAGAGAAAGAGAGAGAGGTCCTTTCTCTTCTTCTCTCTCCCCCAGTCTAGCTGTCTAGACACTAACTAGGCTTCAGTAACCCTGTCACCTATCTCCCCTTCTTCCCTTTCGCCGCGGAGAAAGCGAACGAGGCTGAGATAAGTGATGGGCTTACTGAGGTTTATGCTAGTTAGTGCCTAGACTGCTACGCTGCGAGAGAGAGAACGAGAGAGAGGTCCCAGTCTAGCTGCCTAGACACTAACTAGGCTTCAGTAACCCTGTCAACTATCTCCCCTTCTTCCCTTTCGCCGCGGAGAAAGCGAACGAGGCTGAGATAGCTGATGGGCTTACTGAGGCTATGCTAGTTAGTGTCTGGGCTGCTACGCTGGGGGGAGAGAGCGAGAGTGAGAGGTCCCAGTCTAGCTACCTAGACACTAACTAGGCTTCAGTAACCCTGTCACCTATCTCCCCTTCTTCCCTTTCGCCGCGGAGAAAGCGAACGAGGCTGAGATAGCTGATGGGCTTACTGAGGCTATGCTAGTTAGTGTCTGGCCTGCTACGCTGGCATCTCTTCCTCTCCCTCTCTCTCTGTTTTCTTCTCAGCCAAGTAGTCTAGACATTAGCTAGGCTTTCGTAAGTTTATTATGTTCCTTGCCCTTTTCTTTTTGCTCCATCTCATTCTCCTCTCTTCTCCTTGCCGTCGTCCTCTTCCTCTCACTCATCAGACTCTCTCTCCTGGCCTAGCTACTCAGGCACTAACCAGGCTCCGGTGAGCCCGTCATCGCTCCCATCCTCCCTTTCTGTATGGCACCGGTAAGCCTATCACTACTTATTAGGGAAACGAAGCCGGACTACAAACCTCCCCATGGTGTTGCCTGAGAACTTCCTCTCCTTCGTTGGATAGAATGAAAGAACACAGTGGACTGGAGACGCAAATTCCGTTCGTGATTCATCCCATCTTGTTGTTATCACTCCTTGCTGTGCTCCCATGTAACCATCGTCTTCTTTGCCGTTATTTCATGCTGCGATGCCATCGTCTATTCGCCCTGTCCTCTATTCGGAACTAAGAGAAGGTTACTGTCGTCTCGCCTACCTGGGTAATGCCTTCAACATGAAAATTCATTCTACATCAGTCACCAAGTCCCCACCCTGTCATGTAGGTAACATCAAGGCTCACATCGAGACCACCTGGACCACGATGATGACGGATCATATGACTTGATGCACGAATGTGTTCCCAAGGGATTGGGTTCCGCGGCTTTCTTGTGCGCTTCGACAATTCCTTGCGCCCGGATGTATTCGGTATTTCGAAGACAAACCTTCAACCTTTCAGTCAGTCCACGCTTTTCTCGTCCTTCAGAAGTACTTACTGGAAGCGTCGTCGGAAAGGGGGGCTCAGGGGTTGTACGATGTTAGTTTTTGGTTTTTGCTGCAATCGTAGAACCTAGTCATCAAGTCTCCGACCTAGTACTCGAATCATTTTCCATCTACATAAATGCAGACTTCCCCTCGCTCTCGGTTCTAGATGACTTCGAAGCCCAGAGTTTGTTGTGTGATTGAGCAAACATGCGGATCGGCCCAGCCCGCGACATCATCATGCCCCTGCCTAGCTCGGCTTGCCAACTCCCGATTGCTTCCTGGCTTTTCAGACGACAATCATCAACAGGGCAGCTTCCGCTAGCCGCAACCCCTGAAATTGACGTCAAGCCCTCCCCACCGATGCCGGGTTCCGAATGCAGCATCCCGGCCCCGGCCCCGTCCCCGCGGCATGCGGGGCGCCGAACCCTGGACCTGGGATCACGGGCAAACACCCCATCTACTCGACTCCTCCCGTCAAAAGTCACACATTGCCCAGTGCCCAAGGCTCATTTAATGTCATCTCGATTTGCCTAATCAACATGGCTACAGCAACATGAATGCGCACGCACAAAACCGCCGGCATCCTTTCCGCCTTGGCCCCACATCTATCAGGCGTTTCGCATCAACCGGCAAAACAACAAAGAAGAAAGCATGCCCTCCGGAAAATGGATGTGATGCATGCCATGAAAACGAGTTTAGAAGACCAGGAAAAATAGGAAAATGGGAAGAAAAGAGAGCCATGCTGCCATAAAGGGTTGCCGTTCCAATCCGTCAGTCAATCCGTCCGAGGCCCGTGTCTTCTTTCGACCATGTTCTTTGGTCGTTTGAGGAAATCAAGTAAAAACAACAACAACAATATCCTTTCTCGATACCCTCGACTGATCATACTGAGGGCGGGTCGGAATCGCATCATTCACTATACTAAAGAGACAAGTGTAACCTGGGAGTAGTAAACCCTCTTCGGCCCATGACGTGGATAATCCGCGCCGCAGCACGCCATGGACCGTTCACGAGAGCACGTGAGGACTGAAGGCAACGAAGAAAAACCAAGATCAAATCTGCCGCGTCTCGAAGCCATCCGCCCAAAATGAAAACAAAACGAGTCTCTTTGGCCTCCGTGAAGGAATGAGAGGCCCCGATTCCCTGAAAACCGCCAGTCGTTGGCTTTTGGGTATCCCAATATTCTTAGCAGTAACATGCCGTGTGAAGTAATTTGGTCTGCGCGCAGCATTATGTCTCCCTCCCTGTACGACCGAATGATGATCCAACCTCAACGCCGAGGGATGTTAAAAGGGCGAAAACGTATAATTGGAAAAAAAAAAGTTGTATGATGACAGACCCTTTTGCATTGTGGGAGAATACAGGGTGATGAAAGCGGTGGGCCTTGCTGCAAATGAGGTAGGACAGCCAACAGGCTTGATACAACGTTTTGGAGGGCGGCTGCGGCGATACAGGCGGCTGGTAATGCGTGCAGTAAGGTTGGGCGCACTCTCGTCACCACCAGCGAAGCCTCCAAAATCGTATGTGCGAAAAGTGTGTATATACGGAGAGATTGCAGCCGTCATGACTTGGTGGTGCGTCACCTCTCAATGCTTTCAGGACTCATCATGCCCATGCCTTCATCCTTGTCGGTTTGGCTGGCATTGCCCTGGCTTTGCACGCTCTCATTGCGCTCCATGGCAGGAAGAGCCGACGCAGCCGGGTTGGGGCCCGCACCGTTGATGTTGATATTCTTGGGCTTCTTGGCCGGCGTAGTGTTGCCGCCCTTTTCGGGGGAGGCGTTAACGCCCTGCTTTTCTTGAGCCTGCGCCGCCAACTCCATCTTCTTCTTTTTCTTGGCAAGCGCAATCTGTTCCTTGGGCGGCCGCTTCTGCGGCGAGACGATCTTTCCGGATGCGCCGAGACGAGGGCGGGGCCTCCTCTGCTTGACGGGCAGCTCTTCGTCTTCGACCAAGGGAGCATCGCTGTTGGCATGGAGCTTGGCGAGGAAGAAATTCTTGACCAGTCCGATTTGGTTGTGAATGTTCTCTGTTGTGACCGGGTCGACAGGCGGCAGCGAGTCAAAGAGGTCAGTGACCTCTGTGCCGGCTGTCTGCGTCTGCATCTGGTACTGGTTGCGCACGCGTGACTGAAGCAAGTGGAGAGGAACCGACAGCATCTCAAGACCCATCTCCTTGTCCAGACCCAGCGCCTTGAAACCGAAGAAGTCCTCGCCGAGGTCCTCGGCGAAGTCACCACTAACAAATTGGTCGCTACCATCTTTGAAGGCTCCCACGCCGTCTTGTCCGGCTTCTTGCGTGAGGGCAGGACGGAGAAGCTCGGTGAGATGCAGCTTCATACGTTCGTGAATACCGCCAAGCTTCGAGCTGAGCCTGTCGATATCGTCCTTGGCGTACGTCTCCAGGTTCAATAAGTCGCAGCCGTTCTCATCCAGGGTATGTAAGATGACCTCTTCAGGAGTGAACCGGGGTTGGAAGCGGGCACTACCCTCAGCTCGGACACCAGTCACTTCCTTCTTCTCAGCTTCCCGATACACATTGAATGTGTGAATGAGCTTCTCAAAGTAATCTGAGGCGATGCTAGTCAAAGTATCGATCGCGGACGGCTGGAGCTCTTCGAAGCCGGTGTGGTAGAGTATCTTGGCCACAGAGCGCTGCAAAGCGTTGTGGCAAGTCTCTGGTGCAATCACAGGCCCGTCATCAGCGATGAAAGATGGCTCGGCGTCTTGCTCGACGAAGGCCTCGTAGTTGGACTTGGGAAACTGGTTGTTGTAAACCTAGGAATGGTTAATTAGATGACTACTTTGCTTAGCGGTGTGAAGGACGTACCTGAGTCTGGATCTGCATCTGCTTAATCACGCCGATCTTGCTCGAAAGTTTCCTCGTCTCTTGGATTTGACGGATGTTGGCATCGATCTTGCTGGTCAACTTGCTTTTGGGTGCCACGAAATGACCCTCGGGAATCAACCGGAGATATTCTTCGTGCTGATTGATGACGTGGCCCTCGCCGTCCTCAACCCATTGGAGCTTGGGCTGGATATCCGGGATGACCGTTAGGGGCTCGTAGTATGCAGGAACGACCTTCTCCTCCTCTCCTTCCATGCCCTCCGCAAGGGTCTCGGCAGGCTTCGCTGCCTCCTTAGCGGCGATGGCTGACGAGTCGGCCTGCGAGTGGCTGATGACACCGAGTGCCTCGGCCTCCTTTTGGTTCCTCAGATACCAGCGAATGCCGGCCTTGTTTCTGAGGAGGGCCGGGGCATCGACGTTGAGCCTGTTGTCCTTGAACAGTTGATACCGCTCCTTTGCGATGAGCGCGCGATCCTTCTTGGTTACTTGCTTCCAGATCTTGTACTCGTCGTCTTCGTAGGCCTGCTCTGCCGCCTCGTTAAGTGCCCGTCCCAAAGCCAAGCCGTTTAGTGTCGGCCCGTCAATGTCCATGGCGTCAGCATTACTCCCAAGTCCCGAATGTCCGTTGATGCCGCCTGGGGTAGCTGAGCCCGCAATCGGTGTACCGAAGCCATTGCTGCCGTCGACGGCCTCAGAGCCCTCCCGGCCCTTGGCCAGTAAACCGTTGAGTTGAAGCAGCGGCTTTTGGTCGACGCTTGGAGTGCCCTCTTTCTGGTCTGCGGGTTGCTTCCTGGACTTGCCGCCCTTTGTTCCTGCGGTGCGGCCGCGGGAGGACATGATGGGCTCATCGTCCGAGTCGTCTCCGTTGTCTTCTTCGCCGCCATTCTGCTTGCGACGCTCTTCGGCTTCGACCTCGGCTCTTGGCCGGATGACAAGGTCCGGGATGAGGGGGATCAGCTTCTCTGCCTCCTTCCTCATGCCATTGGCCATGCGTCTAAGGGGGTGGCCCATGTCTTGGTTGTACTTTAGGCAGTTGTCCCAGATGAAGTTGAGGTCGGTAACAAACTCCGTCTTGGACTTGTATGTGAGCGACTTAAGCTTTTTCGTCATGGTTCCCAAGTCCATGGGCTGCTTGATTACTGCACGGTGCCGGGGGTCATTAGCCAATCATTGTCGAATCCGTCTGCCTGGAGACGACTTACGTATGTAGTAGTCGGGCGCATCCCGCTTGTTCACCCTCTGCAGGAAGGGGGTCGAGTATTCCGTGTGTGCCTTCAATTCCGTCAGGACTTTCTCGAGGGCCTCGTACAACTCTTCCTGGTTGACGTTCTCCTCGCTCGCCCATTTGCTCCGGTTTTTGCGCACTTCGTTCATCAGCGATCGCAACTCGGCGTCCGACGCGCGCACCTGGTCGCGTTTCAAGTCTATCCTCGCAATCAGGTGTTTGAGGGTCAGACTGGACGCGCCGAGGTTGGCGCTGCTGAGGGAGCCGTGGTTCTCGGCCTGGACGCCGTTGGCGTTGCTGTGGTTATTGTTGTTCTCCATCTCCGCCTGGAGCTGCTTTTCGGACTCCTCTAGCTGCTGCTGCTCGAGCATGGCGGTGCGGTCATTCTCGAGGGTATGGAATATGGTGTGGAAACTCCGCCGCGCCGCCTCCTCGGTCGCGCTGCGCGCTTCCTCCAGCTGCTTGCGCGCATCCTCGCTCGTCTTCGCGTGGTCCAGGGAGCCATCGGCCTGCTTGAGCTTCTCGAGCTGCTTGCCGGGCGAGCTGACGGAGTGCACGGGCGAACTGCCGGACTTGGAGGGGGAGAGCAGCGAGCCGGCGCCGGCGGCCGCGGTGCCGCTCTTGGGTTTGTTTGCGTCGGCGGCGGTCGCGTCTTCCTCGTCTTCGTCGTCGTCATCGCCATAGTCGTCTTCGTCGATGACCCGCTTGGCCTTCTTTAATGGAGGCTCCTGGATCGGCGCATGGTCGGTGGTAGGGGGTAAGATGGAGGGGGAGGGGGCGGAGGGGCGGCGGAGGGCATCGATGGCCGGGTAATTGTAGGAACCGTCATCGGCGAACAGCAACGAGATCTTTGCCTCGGTCTTGTGATAGAGGTCCTTGAACAGGGCGCGGCGTCGCTCATCTTCAATATCAGGTTGTGCCTCAGGCATCAACGTCATGGAGTTGTCGACGGGGGTTCCAGTTCGCGCAGGACCATCATCAAGTTGATGGAAGAGGCGGCTGGAAGGTGTGTGATGGAGGGACGGCGGCTGCCATGCGTGTTGGCCGTTGGGAAGGGACATTTTGAGCCCGGATTGATGATAGCGACAAGCGGGCCGAGTGTCGCCATGCGCAACGAAATGCGCTCGTCAGGGACCGAGTCCGGGCGGCAAAGGGGTGTTACGAGCGCATCAGGAGAAAGAGCGACATCGATAGAGATGGCCGGCGGGTTTGGAGGCTGCGCAGAGTTGTGGTTGTGGTGTATTGATGGATGGGAATAGGGGGGTTTAGGCGTGGTTCCGAGAGGTGAGGTTGAGGATTTGGAGAGGCTCGTACCAAAGTACGCGATGGAACTTTTCCCTTGCCTGAACAAGGCGAGTTGGCCGCTGCGAGCGGTACACGGGACTTGGGGCCGCCACCTGCGAATGGCCCCGGCCACCACCGGCGCGGTCGCATCAATTCAAAAATTGTACAGAGTGTTATTTGCACGTCGGCCACCCGTTCTATCTATTTTTCGGGCCCAGAAATGAGGTGCACTGGGGTCTTGTTAGGTGTCGCGGCCGCGGGCTGCAGGTACAGGAACCTCGAATGCCGACGACGGCGCGAGGCGGCCAGGCCGCATTCCCCTACCCCCTTGGACACCCAGCGATCGGATCGCGTGTGATTGCGTCACGTGACGGGTCGCCCACCCAAGTGCAGAGGTGCAGGTGTCCGCAACGAGCCACGCAACGAGCAGGTAGAGTTTGTGCTGCGGGAGGTACCCCAATGCCGTGCCCAGCGGCGATGCGTGCTAGCTGCTGCGGGTGCGTAATCAGCAGTCTTCAGCGACTGCGCCCGTGGCTCGCAACCACGGACGCGACAGCTCCAGAGGGCCCCTTTCTCACGGCTCAGCAGTCACCACATCAGGTACCGCCGGTGACGCCCACCGCGCATCGCGTCCATCTCCAGATATCGCGACGTCGCGCTCTCCATGCCCTCCGCGGCCCACGGGATAACCCGCCCGGGCCACCCAGACCACCCAGACCGGGCACCCAGACCCAACCCCCAAAAAGAACCGTCGGGGGGGCCGACCCCTGTCCCCGTCCCTCGCAGCCTGCCCTGGCGCGTCCAGCAGGTCCCGCCCGCCACCAGCGTCAGTGGGCTGAGAGTTCCGCAGCGGAAGGCCAGCAAAAGCTCTCCATCCCTTCCCGAGTCCCGACCCAGTCGCCAGGAAGCTCCGGCCAGCTGCACTCCTCGCACACCCTCGTCCGTGACGACCCCATTACGAGTGCCCTCTCGCTACCCTGCCCGATTCCCTTGCCTCGCCTCGAGGGACCCCTTCGACCATCCGTCCCATCATGATAGCTCGCAGCTAGGCTGCTACTGCTACCCTTACTCGACTCAACCCGCGCATCACACACCCACATACACACATACACACACCACGTTGACGGCGAAGCCCAACCCGAACCGAGCTACCTTACCTTACCTTTCGCTCGCAGCCTCAAACTACCAATCACACCACACCCTGCAGCAGCCGCAGGACCCTTCGAAATGCGGATACGCTTGCCCTTTGCAGGTGCGTCGAAAGCTTCAACTGGGCCTGGATCTAGCCCTAGATCTGGACCCCCAACGATCCCTCGCAGATCCAGATGCAGATCAAGCTCCAGCTCCAGCTCCAGCTCCGCCATGTGCACATTACGTATTCCCTCGCCTTAGCTAACACGTCCCTCGTGCAGGCGTCTTCTTCGCCCTCCTCCTCGTCGCAGGCTACGCCGGCCTGACCTCCCTCCAGCTCGGCCAGTACGTGAACGACAAGGTCCTGCACTTTACGACCTTCTTCCTCCTCACCCTCGTCTTCTACTGGATCCTCGACACCAACCGCCGCCGCACCCTCAACCTGACCCTGACCGTCTGCACCTTCGTCCTCGGCGTCGGCTCCGAGTTCCTGCAGGGCTTCTTGCCCAACGGCCGCGAATTCGACTTTTACGACATCGTCGCCAACGTCGTCGGCTCACTCGCCGGTCTCGGTCTTTGTTCGTGGTACCACAAACGCATGCTGGAGCGCAAGCGCCGCACCAAGTCGTACGCCCCCGTCCCCGGCGAGGACGACGAGGACGTCGAGCTGGGCGAGGGCCACGAGACGGGCATCGTTGAGTCGAGTGGTGCGAGGGACGGCGGCGATGTTGGCGGGGCTACCAGCGGACGGACGCTCGAGGAGGAGGTGGACAATTGGGACGAGAACCAGGTGGACGACTGGGACGAGGACGATGCCGACGGCGATATTGGCGGAGTCAAGGGCAAGGCTGTCGAGTCTGGGGACATGGGCGACTCCAAGAAGCGGGCTGACTAGGGCACGCTCCGCAGAAGAAAAGGAAACGATTGTGGGATATGATGGATGAGCATTGAGTTACGTTCTGGCGTTTTGGAGGCCTTCATCCTAGCAGCGTTTGTTTCGTCTTAGAAAATTGCCAGTCTCCCCTGAAATCACCTTCACGAGGTTCACAGTTGTGATACTGCAACGTCTGTCAAGCTCAAACTCACAGGACGTACCAGATACACTGTACAACACAATTCGCATGGCAGGAGAGCAACGTGCTACTTGTATATCTAGGATGAACAAATTTATGCATGCGCCAGCCGATAGCCCCAGATTTTCCCGTTATATATGAAACTCTCCCTGTCCTTGAGTCCCAAAAAGCCCGCAAAAAAAAGCACAAAAGACATGCAGCTCCTGCTCACCACCCAAAAGCCTCGTTATGCCACACCACCTCCCGGCCCCTCATGACCCACGCCCCGACATACTCCCGCATCTCCCGGCCCATCTCCGCGGGCCCGCACACCAGCACCGCGACTCTCTCCTCGGCCCCTTGCCTGAAGAAGTCATCGACGATCCTCCGCAGGTCTGGGCGCTTGCGGTTGTGCTCGCTGTTGAACAGGTTCCGCCTGCGGTCGCGGGACATCGGGCCCATCTCCATCTCGCCATCGGTGCTGGTCTCGGCTGGTATCCCCGCCATGGGACCCGTGCTCCCCGAGTTCATGGAGTCGCCCGTCAGAAAGATGTGCACGTTGCTGTCTTCGAGAATGCTCTTGGGCGACTTGTCCGCGGCCATGGCCCAGGTTGCGTCGCCGGCGCCGCGGACGGACCAGACCATCTCGACCTTGGCGCTCGGGTTGTCCTGGAGGATAGCCTGGTAGATTGGCACCGTGAAGGTAGCTCCGACGCCGCCGGCCACGAGAAGGACGCGGTCGACGGACGCGCTGATGAGCTTGTCAAAGTGGATGGATGCGGCGCCGTAGGGGCCCTCGATGCACAGAGGGACCTTGCCTTCGTCGATGCCGCGACTCGCGTTTGCGAAGTGACCCAGATGTTGAGTCAGCGGGCCGTCGAGTTGGCGAGCAACGAGCGTGAGATCGCCGGTCTCCTCATCGACAGAGGCCACGGTGAAGGGGTTGAACATGAACTCGTAAAGCAGAGATTCAGAAGAGGTGGGGCCTCCGCCAGGTCGTGCCGCGGATGGGATGCTGAGGTAAATATGGGATCCTGGACGGCTACGGAAAGCATTAATCTTGTACTGGGGTATGGAAGCCGAAATCTTGACAAGGTTGGTTCCCGGGATGGTCTCGAGCTTGGAGAATGCCATGACGGTGCGCAGACGGCGGACAACGAGATCGATAAGGAAGACGATGATGGCCTTGGCCATGAAGAGCCGGGACGAGCGGGCATGGAAGAAGACCAGCGGCGGGATGGCAAAGGCGCCGATGAGATGGGTGATGAAGAAGACGCGGTACGAGTACCTTCGAATGGCAGCAGTGGCGGTCGAAGTCATCATGTTCATGGTTGCAAAGGCGACGACACCCGCGAAGACGACCGGGGCGAAGAGGCGGCGCTGGAGGATGCCCTTTTCAACAAAGAAGTTCATGTAGAACATGGCGTGGAGGACAAGCAGGGAGAGTGTCACGCGCGAGAGGACTCTGTGCCATTTGTTGAGCTCCTCGTGAGACGTGCGGAAGACCTTGGCGATGGGGCTGAAGCTCTTCAGAGCCAGCAGATACTGGAAGGGAATTTGTGAGACGGCAATGATGCCGAAGCGTTTCGTCAGGTGGAGGTAGTCTGGCAGATGTCAGTCAAGTCCCAATTGGCATCCTGAGCAAACCACGAGCTCAGTCAGGCTTCTGTCCGGCTGCAGATAGTCCAACAAGCTGCTCTTGGGACGCGTGGCGATAGAAGGGAATCACTCACCATTGCCCGTCTCCAAAACAGACAGGACAAGCAGCCATGAGAACCAGGCCACTCCGACGACCCATTGGTCCTTCTGGCCCCAGTGCTGGCCCATAAAGTAGACATCACCACCCAACCACCACTTTCCCTTACGGATCTTGGTATCGAGGTTGCCAACCCAGCTTTGCCTCCGCCTCTTCAGGACAGGTGAGTCCGGAACGGCATCGTAGGCAGCACCAGCTTGCCAGCGCTGATTGAGATAGGCAAACAGGCGGAGGAGCAATGCAATTACGATGGGAGCCAGGGCTGAGAACTGGGCATAGCTGGCATACCGGTCCAGGGTCTGTCTGCGGAGCTGGACCTCATCGCGGGAGAGGTCAAGGAATTTGTAGGGCCAACCCATGGCTGTCGATCTGTACAACGGATCTCACGAACGATGGAGACAACGGGAAAAGAGGAGGCTTGGCGGGGTGATTGGAGACCACGAGATGAAGAGCATGGATGGGAGACGTGATGAAAAGGGACTGGAAGCTATCCGCAAGCTCGGACCGAAGCGGATTGTTAAGCAAAGGACCAGGAGTCGAAGGTTCGCATCCACGTATCGAAAGTCGCGGGGGATACGAGGTACACGGGAGATCACGCACAGAGGGCACCTTCCAGCTGGCATCTTCGCGCAAAGGTACCTTAGCTACCAGGTAGCTGTAGATTGCTTGCTTGGAAAAGGCGTTCGCTGATTGGCCCAGAGTCTCCAGGCCAGCGACACAACCCCTGGGCGATACCCGCCGTCGACTCCGTTCCGCAGTGGAGGCGCCCCAAGAAGCTCCCACGGGCGCTTGGTCCAAGATGGACCCTGCCCAGATCAACCAAGCGACCAAGCGTCACTCTTCTTCGTTCTTTCTTCTCCGGAGACATGACTGTCTTGATGTTGCGCATCTCCCGTCGACAGGTGTGATTGAGATTGGCATCTTGGTTCAGCCGATTGCTTGGGGTCTTGGAACCTGCAGCGTTCTACCATTTCAGTCCCATTTCCCCGGTTTTATTTGCCTTGCAGAATGGACTGCGGCCATTTTGAACTGACCTGGCGGTCCGTTGAAAGCTGCAGTACACATCTCGCCCAAGATCTGACGATCGAAATGCGTCCGATGCGGGCCTCCGGCTATTGTTCCCGATGACTTATATTTCGGGTGGCAACTACGGGACGCCCGAACGAAATCTCGGTGTACGCCTCGCTGCAATATGCACTTCGCTCGCAAATGATTGGCGTTCATCGTCCCGATCCACTGTCAGCGGCCTGATCATGCAGCTTTCTGGGGCGGAGTTCTGCCGCTCTCCTCATTCCTCACTCGAAGCCTGATTGCCGAGATGGGTTATCTGTCGCCCTTCTGACTCTTTCACAACTTGTCCGGGCCCCGAAAGCTTCCAAGTGATTCTCCAGACTTTGACTGACACCCGCCGTCATGGATGAGAAGAAGTTTTGCTCCAGGTGCCCCGAGCCGAAATTCTCATGTTGGAAGAAGGGTACGAATGCGCTATATCTTCGTGTTGGCGGTGCTGACGAGTTCAGGAACCGGAAGAGGGTGGACACCTTCGAGAAGGGCCTCAGCACACGGAGAGGGGGCGTTTCTTCCCTCTGCTGATTTTGACGTGTGTATCATGTGGGTTCAACAACCAGCAGTGCCAGTGCGCTGGGGCTGACAATCCTCCAGCAATGCCCAGGCGCTGAAGATTCGCGAGTGCGCATCATGCCGCGAACAATTCTCTGCAAATTTCATGATTCCCGACCTGTGGTGGAAGGGCTATTGCAGAACGGCCAACGGCTACTTTGGCCACGACACCACGGTGGACGACGACGGCAGCATCACGGGAATGAGTACGTCTCCAAAGAAGCTTCGAGCAGGCAGAGACTAACACAAGGCAGACACCTGGGCACGCTTCCAAGTCAAACTGACAAACAAGTACCACCCAGGGTACGAGTGGTTCAAGCTCAACATCTTCACGCGCTGGATCCAGGCAACGCGCCAGACAATTCTCATAATCTTCGACCTCCGACCCCCGACGGCAAGTTGCGTGGAGCGAGTTCCAGCCGGTGAACCGGATCCCCTGCTCGCGGTTCCGGATGAACACAACTACATCAGCCCATTTTGGGTGTATCTCCGTGTGCTGGAGAAGGTCGTCACTCTGCAAGACGCTGCCGTCTGGTCGGTGCGCGACACCGTGAGGACCACAGAGAAGGAAAGAGACGGTCCGTTGAAGCCAAAGCCGGCACCTGACTATCGCCACTTGCACGAGACGGCCAGGCATGCTATTCACGTCTGCGAGACTCTCGACTTGGCCGTCAAGGCCGCGAGGCAGATTCTCACGCAGCACGAGACGCACAAGACAGGTTTGGGCGCGGTGCCTGATGCCGCCTGGCAGAGGGCCTGGAATCACACCAACCAGCGACTGCTCTTCTTCGAGGGAATGATTGGCAGCCTGCAAGAGCGGTCGGCCTCAAACAAGGCGCGCCTTCTCAACGAGATTGCTCTCGCCTTCAACATGGTCGCCCAATTTGACTCGGGCGTCTCGGTCGCAATTGGCCGCGCTACACAGAGGGACAGCGAGGCCATGAAGACGGTTGCCTTCCTCACTTTATTATTTCTTCCAGCCACTTTTGTTTCGGCGGTCTTTAGCACGACCTTTTTCGACTTCGACTCGGGCGCAGGGGAATGGATTGTTTCCGACAAGTTCTGGGTGTACTGGGTCGTCGCCATTCCCATCACCGTCGTGACAGCACTCATGTGGTACTACTGGCAGAGAATTTTCCCGCCCAAATTCTTCGGCGACATGCGATTTCAGGAGCGGAAAGAGAATGTGAGGCCGAGGATGAACACTTTGAGTTTCCTGCGGCCGTCAACGACTGATTTCGAACGAGGCGGCTCTGTAGCATAAGTCACTATTGTGCCGCAAGTTTTGCAGCGGTTGCAGCGTTGCGTCGGAGAATGAGGCGACTTGGGCCGGTCGTTGTATGCGAACGATGTCGAAGCCCTTGCCTCAACAGCTTCCTCACTACTGGGCGCCTTGCGGCGGCTATATATTTGTCAACGACTACACAAGAGTCAAATGCGTAAATCGAACTGATGATCAGGCGGCCCCGGGTCTCCAGTGTCAAGAGAAGCAATCAGACAGCAGGATGACGACTGTCTTTTGTGTATTTCTCATTGAGCCGTAACGCCCGCTGTGTAGCAACCGACTGCGCGGAAGAGCGAAACACAACCTTTACCTTCATGGTACAGTCGCTTATGGTTGGTGACATGCATGCGCAGGACCAATGAAAAGTCTCCATAGTCCTTGTTCATCTAGATGGTCAGAGTTCGCTCCACGGATCGCTGTCTCCCTCAGCACGATGTTTTCCCCTCAAAGCACTACCGCCGGGCTCGACAACGACGCGAGGCAGTTTCCGAATCTCGCTACGGCCAGACCTGATTCGCGCAGCGGATCGCTACTGAGCATGGCTTCGCACAACGACTGAACTGGCTGTGGCAAGCACTCAAGCAGTTTATCACATCTCGTGAAAAATTCAGTACAAAAATTCAATACTGTGTCGGTCACACGAGCCGAACCCTTCTACGAAGATGTTTTACCAACGCGAAATCTCCAACGACGATCATGGCTTGCCGACTTTGTCAAGGAAGCGCCCTAGAAGTAGCGGCCGTGGTCTCGATCCGTCTGGTGAAGCCGCATCTCAACCACATCTCAGGCTCTCACATGATGCGTACACCGTCGGCTGGGTCTCGGCACTCCCTCTCGAGATGGCTGCTGCCCAAGCCATGCTTGACCACATGCACGAGCCTCTCACCATGAATCCGAACGACAGCAATGTCTATGTTTTCGGCAGTATCGGCAAACACAACGTTGTTATTGCGTGCTTACCTTCGGGACAATACGGAATCACAAGCGCAGCAATACTGGCAAATAATATGAAATGGAGCTTCCCGTCTATCAGCATCCGGCTCATGGTGGGAATTGGTGGCGGGGCCCCGACCACTGCAGACGTGCGACTCGGTGATGTCGTAGTCAGCATCCCATCTGCAGCGTCGCCAGGGGTTGTCCAGTACGACTTCGGGAAGACTGTACAACAAGGTCGTTTTCAACTTACAGGAACCTTGAACAAGCCTCCTCAGAAACTCCTCGCCGCTGTCGCCAAACTTCGGGCTGATCATGAACTATACCCAAGCCGAATGTCCCGGATTCTAACGGAGATGCGGGATCGGAATCCCTCGATGAGTTCTTATGTGTATCAGGGTGCTGATCAAGATCGACTTTACGAGGCTGCCTACGACCACGTTAGAGGCAATTGCGACAATTGCGACAAATCTCAATTGGTGAGGAGACCCAGGCGACTTAACAACCATCCACAAATCCACTACGGTGTGGTAGCCTCAGCAAACCAGGTCATGAGGTGCAGTCGGGCACGAGATCGTATTGCACGAGAGCTTGGTGTGCTCTGTTTCGAGATGGAAGCTGCTGGCTTGATGGACAGCTTCCCTTGTTTGATTATCAGAGGCATTTGCGACTACTCGGACTCCCACAAGGCCAAACAATGGCAACCATACGCCGCGGCAACCGCAGCCGCATATGCGAAGGAACTGCTGTTCATAATACCGTCTGGGGACAGTCGAACGTCATTGTCGCACATCGACATGCCGCTCGTTTCCTGTAAGTATAGAGTGCCTTGTCAATGGATACTTTCCTCACAGTCATATAGATGGCCTTTCGTTCTCGGACCGCCGAAACTTGGTGCTTGAGAGTCTGCAATTTCCGCAGATTGGCAGTCGTCACGCAATCATCAAGCCTGCACATGCCAGAACCTGCGAATGGCTTGCTGAACATCCCTACTATGTTAGCTGGTTGAGCCGTGAAGATATTAATCATCACCATGGCTTTCTGTGGATTAGTGGCAAGCCTGGCACTGGCAAATCTACGATTATGAAAGATGCATGTGCTCATGCGCAGAGCAACGCAACAAGCAACGCAGTAGTCATTTCCTTTTTCTTTAACGCTCGAGGAGAAGAGCTTGAAAGAACAACCCTTGGCATGCATCGGTCTCTCCTGTACCAGCTCCTGGAGAGATTTTCAGAGCTGCAGGCCGTTCTCGACGAAGTTCAACCCAACTCTGTAATGCAACACAGCTCTTCCGTCTGGAATCTCAGCTTACTCAGTGACCTCTTCTCAAGGGCTATCTCTAATTTGGGTGAACGACAAGTTACCTGCTTCATTGATGCCCTCGATGAGTGTGCTGAAGATGAAGTTAGGCAGATGTTGAGCTTTTTTGAGGATCTAGGTCGATCTGCCGTGAAGAACAACATCATGTTCTACACCTGCTTTTCCAGTCGACATTATCCGCACATAGCCATCGACTATGGCTTACGACTTACATTGGAAAATCAAGAGGGCCATCACCAAGACATGGAAGAGTATGTGCGAACAAAATTGAAAGCCGGAACGAAGAAGCAAAATGAGAACCTCAAAATCGAGATCCTTGAGAAAGCCTCTGGGGTCTTCATGTGGATTGTCCTGGTCGTCGACATTCTAAACAAGGAATTCCAACGCGGTCGCATTTTTGCAGTTCAGAAGAGGCTCAAACAGATACCTCCCGGACTGAGCGATCTATTCAGAGATATATTGACAAGAGACAATGAAAACATGGGAGATCTGCGCCTCTGTATCCAATGGCTGCTGTTCGGTAAACGGCCTTTAAGCCGCGAGGAATACTGCTTTGCTTTAGCGGCTAGCTTAGAGCCCGAAAGCATTGGGGAATGGAACCCCGAGGAAATCACTGAGGATGCAATGGACTCCTTCATTGTCAGTTCCTCGAAGGGACTGGCTGAGACGACAAAGGCAAAGAGGCCAGTGGTTCAGTTCATACATGAATCAGTACGGGACTTCCTGGTCAGTGACAATGGCCTCCAGTATCTTTGGCCTGATCTTCGAGACGATTTCGAGTGTCAAAGCCACGAGCACCTCAAGCAATGCTGTCACTTGTGGATGAAGATCGATCCAGCTTCACACATTCCAAGCGACAAATTCTTTCTCAAAGCGTATTCCGAATCGGCAACAAATCTACGCGAACACGTCAGGAAGAGATTCCCGTTCCTAGACTATGCAACAAACCAGATATTGCATCACTCCAACTCCGCGGCCAGACTGGTATCTCAGGATCAATTCCTCGAGGCCTTTTCAAATTCACTTGCTGAGTGGATTGAGCTTTATAACCTCTTCATGAGGCAAAAGGCACGCCGCTACACGCCAAATGCGAGTCTGGTCTGTGTTCTCGCAGATCAGGAATTTTCATCTCTCATCGACACACGACTACAACAAGATCCGAGGGTTGATTATTTGGGGGAGCGACACGGAAGCCCTCTCTTCGCAGCATGTCACGGAGACGACCAGTCTGTGTTAAAAGCACTGCTGGCTCATTCAAGCAAGGAAGATATCGCCAGCATCGACAGAAAGGGCAAAACATTGCTCTTCATGGTGACGGAGAAAGAAAAGACCTGGTCCGTTATTTTGGACATGCTGCTCAATACGGGTGCGGATCCCAACTTCCAGGACAAAAACCTCCGTACTCCGCTTCTGATGGCCGTGGAAAAGGCAGAGACCATAGTCGTTGAAAAGCTACTTGCGGCGAGCGCAGATCCCAACGTCCAAGACAAAAACGGCCGTACCCCTCTTCTGGTAGCCGTAAAAGCAGCGCACGCCGTCATGGTGGAAAAACCCCTCTCTGCGGGTGCAGATGCCAACATTGAGGATATGGATGGCCGGACTCCGTTACTGGTGGCGGTGGAACAAGCTCAGGCTATCATTGTGGGAAAGCTGCTCGACGCCGGCGCCAAGACTGATGTCAGAAATACAGATGGCGAGACTCTACTTGAAATCGCAATAACAGAAGGCCGAGCCATTGTGGTGGAAAATCTGCTCAATGCTGGGGCAGATCCTGGAGCAAGCGCAACGAATCGTGATCCGCCTCTTTTGAGGGCTATCGACTGGTTTCGGAGAGAGGACATTATCAAACTCCTTCTATGGAGGGATTTTAACCTGTCGGGGGCACGGGGAAGGGACAGCGTTGATGAGGAGTCATCTCGCTGGGAAGCGGACGTCGAGATACGTGGTGCGAACGGAGATACCGCCCTTCTCCGTGCGATTCGATGCAGCCGGTACTCCGTGGTGGAGATGCTTCTGGAAAAGGGTGCTGAGATCGAAGCTTCAGACACAGACGGTCTTTCAGCCCTTCATCTGGCTGTTGATTTGGGGAATAGAGACGATATTGTCAAGCTTCTTCTCCGCGGAGGAGCTGATGTCCATTCCAGGCGCAAATCTGGCGAAATGCCGATTCACACTGCTTCTAAGTCAGGCATATCACCGGGAGATGAAACTCGACCCGAAGCCGGAGCGGTCCTGAAATTGTTACTCGAATCGGGGGCAGAACTTGAGTGTGTCACACCTTCTGGGAAAACGCCGCCTCACGTTGCTTGTGACACCTGCGGCCATCGATCGCTCGCCAATGTGTATGTGTCACTCAATAGAGGAGCTAATCCGAATACCCCTGATATCTTTGGGACAACCCCAATTTTTCACGCAGCAAAGCACTCATCCTATTTGATCGAGCTTCTTCTTAGCAGAGGGGTCGATATCAGTAAAAGGAGAAGCAATGGAGAAACACCTGTTTTCGAGGCATGTTCCTCGGGATACGCTGAAGGTATAATTTTAATGGTCAAGCTTGGTGCCGACGCCCGTGTGATCCATCAAGATGGAGGCAACGTCTTCTTCGCACTTCCTACCCGCGGGTTGCTTCGTCACCCTGAGCAGTTGGTGAAGACGCTGGTAGACGCGGGCGCCGACATCATGCATCAAGACAATACGGGCCACACGTTCATCTATAAGGCGTGCCGGGCCCCATGGATAACCATTCATGCCGGCTATTTGGACTTCATCAAGGCAGCAACGCAGTTTGGCTTTCAAGTTGACGCACCGGACTACCGAGGCCGGACGCCGCTGATGGTTGCTCGAAGTATCAAAACGAGGTACTCGTCGCCTGTCTGTTGAAACATGGCGCCAACCCCAACGTGCGGGACGATGCAGGCCGCTTTCCAATCACGGAGGCCATCTATTCAGCTTCGCGCGACCAAGCCGCCGTAGCTAGGATTCTCTTGGGCCATGGTGCCGATGCAACAGTGGTGAGGCCGGACGGCGAAACCCCCCTGGCGATCGCTATCCGACGGGGGAATTTCAGGGCAGAAATGTTGCTGAGACAGAGGAGGCGGAGATGACAGTGTTTTGTTGTTGTGTACGTTTTTTGGAGACTGAGAAGTAGGCTTGAAGCGTGACCGAGACTCACAGCCGGCGATGCTGTCTGACATTGCCACGCGGGTGGTCATTCAACCTCACGATATTTACGTGGGAATATTAGCACGAAAGTCGGAGCAGACGCCGGCTTCGGCCGGCCAAATTACCCCGCCATTCCCCGTCCCGCGGCGAACTGCCCCGCCAAAGTGGATCCGTCCGCTTTGAATCGGTCTTGCGGCAGGCAGTTGATGTCAAGTTGCTGAGCATTCGAGGTCAAGTATCATTTCTCTGGAAGGAGAATGGCAAAAATAGCCTCTTCAGAGGTCTTCAGAGGAGGCAATGCTCGCTCGATTGACATTCTGAGCGCAGGAAACCTCAGGCTTCCGCAGACGCAGTGCTACCATAAACACAAATCATCGACCCTGGTCTAGCCTAAGAGGCGTGATGTTGAAGACGCGGATTGTAATTAATCAGCCTATCGTGCAAACAGTCCCTCATTGGACATCTGCATCAACTTCTCGAGCCTCAAAATGGCACTCCTGGTCATAATAATCGACAACCGTGTCAGCGATAAGTTATCGGTCGGGTCAACCGCGCCCTTCGCGCCTTGAGCGTGTATCCCGGCCCTATCGCCCAGCCCCCGCCGCCGGCCAGGACCCACACCCACTCCGACCCCGCGCCGAAGGGACTCGCTGTTGATTTATCATCGGTCAACGTCTCACTCACCATCACCACCGCTCTCACATCTCAATCCAACTCCCGCAGCTCTTCTGGCATTTTCTCAGGACCGTTCTAAAGATACCCCCGCCCTCCCTTCCCCCCATCAGCCCGCACGAAAGTCATCCAAACAACCAAAACACCGCAAAAATGGCCCAAATCGAAAAAGTCCTTACCTCCAACGCCCCTGCTCCCCTGCCGCAGTTCTCCCAGGCCATCAAGTACAACGGCATGGTCTACTGCTCCGGCAACATTGGCATCCTGCCCGACAAGCCCGGCATGGTGCAGGCTGAGGGCACCGTCAAGGACCGCACGGTAAGTCTCGAATCCCGCATTCCAGTCATCTTCTTCTGCTGCACGATAAGCCACAAAACGGATGAGTACGAGACCAAATGACTGACGACCGCCGCAGCGCCAAGCGCTCAAGAACCTCTCGGCCGTCCTCGAGGCCTCGGGCAGCAGCCTCCGCAACGTCGTCAAGGTCAACGTCTTCATCACCAAGATGGCCGACTTCGCCACCATGAACGAGGCCTACGACGAGTTCTTCACCTTTGACCCCAAGCCTGTGAGTTGCTGCCTTTTTCTTTTTCCCCCTCTGTCTCTCCCCCGACGAGACGTGAGCTGACGAGAGTTAGGCCCGGACGTGCGTGGCCGTCTACCAGCTCCCCCTGGGAACCGACGTCGAGATTGAGTGCACGGCTTTCCTCGACAGGCCTGCTGAGAAGTTGTAGAGTCGACTGTCGGGTTGTGATGTGTGTTGAAGAGTCAAATGGCATGATGAGAGGGTTGAAAAGTGGCTAGTATTTAATATGTATACCTCGCACATAATGCTGTGAAAGCAACTGTCCCGATGAGGACGGAGACACCTAGACATCCAGTTTAACCAAAAGTTTCACTTGTTTTGAACACGATTAAACCCGCAGCCACGGTCGAGAACAACAGTCCAGAGAGGTCAAGTCGGAAAGAATGGCCCCAAATGCTCTTGACTAACTTAGTGAATACGGAAATTGAGTTGACTTCTATGGTCTCCCCCTTCTAAACGCCGAGTTACAAATACACGAGCCCCTCTCCACGTCATATCTTCGTCATGCACCCCGTTTTGAGCGCTATATGAGTCTCCTTTACCGCACAGAAATCATTGTCGGTATCTAGCCAGTTGTGCCATGATGTTCTGCACCTGCGCAGCCTGGTCACCACCACCGCTGCCGCCGTACGGAGCGGGCTGTGCCGGTGCTGCAGGGGGTGCTGATGGCACGTTGCCGATGAGGGCCTGGATCTGAGCGTTGGCAGCCCCGGCAGCGTGATTGGCGGCTGCCGCCGGGCCAGCTCCCTGGCCGCCGAGGTTAGCGAGGAGTCGCTGGAGCGTCGCGTTGTCCATGCCGTTCATGACGCTGGCAAGGTCCGCTGCGTTGACGGCCTGCGGCGCTTGTGGAGCAGGCGGGCCGCGGGGTCCCTGGGGGTAGGCCGGTGCGTGGGTTTGAGGAGGTTGAGGGGGCTGGGGTCCTCCGTACGGCTGCCCGTAGCCTTGGTACGGCTGCTGAACAGGCGGAGGTGCAGCCTGGTAGGGTGCCGCCTGAGCCTTGGCTCTGCAGACAAGCTCTGCCGCGATGGGTGGGTCGAGGTCGAGGTAGTCGTCGTAACGGGCGCTGGCGCCGGCAGAGCGGTCAAACACTCGGATGGGGATCTTGCCGTAATGCTGCGCTTGCATGCTGAGGTCCACGATGGCGTGGACGCCCTCGACCACCTGTCTCTGTTCGATGGCCTCGCGGGGAAAGTTGGGATTAAGGAACATCACGGCCACCTTGAGGCCTCGGTCGGCAAAAGCGCGCTGGACCCAGGCCACAAAGTCGTCGCTGACCTGCTGGAGGAGCAGGAATTGAACATCGGGTACTTCGCTGCCGTACCGACGAGGGATATCGAGACGCTCCTCGGTCATCGGGCCGCGGTAACCCTTGGGCGGGCTCGGACTGCGCCAGCGATAGCCGTCTTGTTGGCGTCCGTGCCCATGCGGAGACCTGGATCGACCGCGGGACCGGTCGTGAGAGTCGTGGTGGTAGCGGTCCCGGCTGTGGTTGTCGTCTCTGCCGTTGCCGTGGCCGTTATTCCGCCTGGACGGCGAGTTCCGGCCGGGCCTGTAGTCGTCCCGATTGCGCCGCTCGTGGTTTTGTTGACCTCCATCATGTCGATCCTGGCGACCTTGTTGTCGGCCACCGCGACCACGGTCTGGGGACCGGTTGCGCTCGTTACCATCCTTCTTCTTTTGGGCGCGGGAAAATTCAAGATCTGACGAGATAATCAGCGACGGACGCCCTGGCAGTGTCAACGTACGGCAAAGACTTACGAATCTTGCGGCCCTTGATCTCGATGCTCTGCAGGTTGTCCATGGCAGCTTGCGCATCCTCCAGCCTGTGGTACTGGACGAAGCCATAGGCCGACTTGAGAGAGATCTGGGCAAGACGGCCGTACTTGTGAAAGATGTCAAAGACGTCTCGTTTAGACACACGCTCGCTGGACAGGTTGCCTGAAAAGAAGTCAATGGCGCCGTCAGGTCTGCCTGATGAGAGAGAGCGCGAACCAATGAAGATGCGAGAGCCATCAGGGAACTTATCCCATTTGGCCTCCGCCATGTAACGGCGCTCGTCTGCGATGAAATTGTCCCATGCCTGGCGGTCAGTAGCATCATTCGACTGGTTGGCTTGGTAGCTGGCAGGGTCGGGATACGGAGGCGCAGTCATGGAAGTGATGGGGACGGTGCCGGGCGCACCCGGGGCACCCACGGCCACGTAGGTGCTGGGCTGGCCAGGCGTGGGCGGAGCGACGTTGGGCGAGGCATGAGTGTTCTGCGCGAAGCCCGGGTATTCGGAAGAATACGCAGGAGACGTCTGCGAAGGCAATGGAGGTCTGGGAGGCAGAGTAGCAGACGCCGACGACGACAGATTGGAGGACGGCGAGGGATCATGGTTTTGAGCAGGGCCAGCCGGGGGCTGGTCGTCTTCGGCCTCGCTGGCGTGGCCGGTCATCTCAGCGACGAGTCGAGATATATCAGCGGCGTGGGGATCATCCTCGGGATCAGCTCCTTGTTGGGCGGCAGCTGTCGTAGAAGGCGCGGATTCGGTGGAGGGGAGGTCTCCGGCAGCAGGCCGGGCCGACGAGGCATCAGCGACAGGCGGAGGGGCCACTTGAGTAGGGCTTGTCAAAGAAGCGGCGGAAATATTGGATTCTCGTGCCTTTGATACATCATCCAGTTCAGCGCTATCCTCCTCGCCCGCAGGTGGAGAGTCGAAGATCTTGAGGTAGTCATCCTCGCCGGCATCTGGCTCCACTTGTTGCTCCTGGACCTTGTCCGCGCCTGTATCTTCTTCTTCCGCTCCGTAGGCGTCGTCGAGGCTGTCGGCATCGTCGCCGTCGCCGTTTGCGTAGTCGGAGCCCTCCACGGCGTATTCGGAGCCCGTGGCCGTGTGAGGCTCGGCCGGAGCTGGTGCGTCTACGCCGCCTGGGGCGACTCCATTAGTTTGGGAGGACATGGCATCAAGGATATCAGCAGTATCCTGGAGGACGGGCACAACGGCGGGGGCGGCGGAGTGCAGAGGGGACGGAGAGAAGGGTGAGAGGTCGGCAGTAGCCTGGAACTCGGGGGTCGCTTCTGGCTCGGGCATCAAGCTGTTGTGGCTGACCGTCGCAGCACGACTTGGTGGTGATGGGCGCGGGCTCGACAGCGGGGTGATTGCTGAGGAGGCCGATGGGAGAGGCGAGCGCGCAATTTGACAAAGCTTGGGGGGGAAGGTCGGGGTGACAGGTTGGAGGCTGGGTCAGAGAGGATGGACTTTATGTCAACGGTGGAGGGATCCGACAAGGCGACCGGACGCCTCGTTTAGTTTCTGAATTGTGTTCTCAGTCGAGCCGTGGCAGTGTCGTCATGTGCGCGAGGCAAGGCAAGCACGGTTGATTGATTGGTTTGGGCTCCAGAGGGGGACGAGAAGGCGGGGGAGCAGGCGGAAGAGGAAAAAAAAAAAGGAAAAGAGATTGCAAACACGGGGGTATCTCCGATGGGCGCGTGCAGGAGAGAGCTTGCGAAAGCTTCCCAGGGTGGCACTTTTATGGGAACCCGAAAACTTGCGAGGTTTATTGCCTGGTGCCGAAGACTCTGCTGGCCGGACAAACTGGAGATGTGGGAGGGAGATTGGGCCTTGGAGCCATGGGCGCCGAGGTGTTTTGTGAGTGCGTGCCGCAGTGTCGCGTGAAGATGTGCGGTGTAAAAAGGTTAAGTAGGATTAATAAGGTCAGAGGCCGCGTGGGAAAAATCTGAAGAATCGGCAGGCGGCTGGCTGGTGGTGGGCTGCCGCCTGTTGGAGACCGACTGCGGGAAGTGGCAGCCCAAGGCCCCAAGCTCTGCAAGGCTGGTCGGGCCTGGGCTGGCCGTGCCCGTGAGGGAGGGAGAGGCAGTCCTGGACCAATGTCGCTCGGGAAAACGGCCTGGAGCCCCATAAAACAGCGCCAACCGCATGTAGCGAGCGGGCCGCGCCTTACTGTATCTAGACACCGTGTTGGAACCGGGTGCGAGGCGTAAACGACACAGTACGCTGCTACCCAGCTCACGCGCGTCGAGATGATCAGTATGACTTGAATGCTGGAAAGCCCACTCAATGCAAATCCACCCATCATGAATCTCTCGACCAGCTTCATCCGCTCCGTGCGCCCGGTCTTGACCAGACCCTCCGCCCAGCCTCTGCAATCCGTACGCTGGGCGAGATACCAGGCATTCGAGTCGTCTTTCGACCCCGAGGAGCTGAAGCAGGCAAGAGCATGGCACAAGACGTTTGACGGCAGCCAGCTTCCCAAAGGCCAAACAAGCTACGCGCGCTCCAGCGGTCCAGGTGGGCAGCACGTCAACAAGTACGTTTGACAGGGTTGCCAAGGGGTCCCTTGGAAACCTCGGAACGAAGCGAATCTCGACTAACGCCAACTCAGAACGGAGAGCAAAGCAATAACTTCGTGGCCTGTCAAGGACCTTCTTCCGGTCCTGCCAAAGCTTCTGCATCGGGCCATCAGAGAGTCCAAGTACTACACGTCCAGGTCGGACTCTCTGACATTTCAGGCCCAGGAACACCGACAGAGAGCCGCCAACTCGGATGAGAACCAGCAGAAGCTCATTGACGAGGTCCAAAGGATATACCAGGACACAGTTCCCGGTGAAACAAGCGCCGACAAGAAGAAGAAGCATGCAGAAATGTGCGTTGGCAGGCCGAGTTTCACGTCACTGACAGCAGAGACTGACTTTTTTCCCCAAGAGCAAAATCGTTTAACGAGGGGCGACTGAGGCAGAAGAAACAGCTGAGCTCCAAGAAACAGAATCGACGGTCCTCCTACGACTGAGCAGGCGCTACTTGGAGGTGCGCCGCCGATAATGGCCTCGGTCTCGCACGACGAGTAATGGGAGCTTGGCCCAAATGGCGGTCACACTGAATCGCAGCACATGCTTTCCAAACTCTCCTATCCACGGCGTGGGTTGGTTGACTGAGACATGGAAAAATCGTCCACCAACGCTGAGGAGGGGGAGGTGGTGGTGGTGGGGCAAGGTAGAGTCCAAGGCTGAGCTAAGTTGCGGCCAGCCGGCAAACGAGGAGGGGTGGTGTGTGGTGTCCTGGACCCTGAACTTTTGACTAAAACATGGCAGTTGGGCGAAAGCTGCAGAACGTAAAGGACCGCCCCCAAAGTCGGCTTGTTGTGGGACTCCTCTTCCGCGGGACATTGGCTGAATAGGTCTTGCCAGATGCTTCTTGGTTCGATGGACATTGCTGCTCGGCTGATTCCATGTACAGATGCTGAAAAGCTGAGAACAAGCAAACCTTCGGTCAGCTCGGGGGACAGGGGGGATCGGTCATGTCTTGTGAGATGTGTGTACCAGGTAAATGTTGAATTGTAGGATAAGAGGAGAGGCCATCGGCCAAGTCTCCTGTTGCAGCTTGGGTTGCGAGAATCCTTCAGCCGCTTTCAGATATTCCTGTCAGATGCTGGCCGTGTGTGTGAACAGAGACAGACGGCAGAGTTGCCAGACCACCCGGGGCCAGTAGCAGCTGCAGTGGAGCCCCCCGTGTCCGCGCCGGGAGTCAAGTCGGCTGCATATTGCTGAGGTGTGGCCTGGACCTGGGACGCCTCCATATGCCTGGCTGGGCCCGGGCCGCCTCCTCAGGGCAGTCGGCGGTCAGCGGCCATCCGTCACTCCACCACAGCTGGGGTCGCCTGTCGCGATGAGTTGTCGGTGAAAAATCTACAGAAATGAAAGGGGGATTCGTAGGGGCAATCCTCTGGTTCGGGGGACTCAGACGGAGAGATGTGAATGGATGTCTCACTCCCGGGGCCAGCTGCGGGACCCCCCGAGTCGGAAGTCCCTGATGTCTCCAGAGTCCACTCCACTGTCCGCTGTCCACTGTCCTCCACCCGTCGCAGTGCTGTCCGCCAGCTGGTGCGATGGATGGGGGCGCGTTTTAGTGCTACACATGAACCCACTTGTTCGTCTGTTGCCCAACCCGTCGAATTCAGCTTGAATCCTCCTCCTGCTACTCCTGCTGCTCTGCTCTGCTCTGCTCTGTTCAGCTTCCTCTCGTCCTCCTCCACCTCCGTACTTGCTACAAACTTCCCACCAACGACGGGCGCCGACATTGCACTTCGCTGCGCATCGCGTGCTGGATTGGATCTGCGACACAGCGTCATAGTGACAGCACACACCCCCTTCATCTAAGGTATCTGCTGTGGTAATTGCATCCCTGGCTCAAATTAGCCCCGCGAGACCCTCGGAACGGCAAAGTCGACAGGACCAGGGATCGTCGATCATCAATCAGCCCAACTGCCCAAGCAGACAACCAGGACGCCGAGCCCCAAACTCCTGCCGCGCCCGCTCTGTCAGCAGCTGTCTGCTTCACGCAATCCTCGACAAACAACCTCCTCGACCCTCGCCGACGACCTGGACTGCAACGCGACCCTCTGCACGTATTGATTGTCACCCCGCCGTCGCACCTCGAAAACAAAGAAACGGGCGAACCAACGACCGGCCTTAGCTGCATTCGAGCCAACCACAACGCCAACCTTCGCCCTGCTTACCCCGCCAAAACCTTTGATCTCGCGACCTCCCCCGACCGACCCTTCACCTGCGACCTCCTAGCCCTCGACTGCAGGGCGTCCTCCGCAGCTCCCCGTACCTCCCAACCGCGTCGTGACCATGGCCACCAACGGCTCAGAAAAACCTCAGGTCCAGCCCTGCAGGTACAAGGTCGGCAAGACGCTGGGCGCCGGTTCCTACTCCGTCGTCAAGGAATGTGTACACATCGACACCGGCCGCTACTACGCTGCCAAGGTCATCAACAAGCGGCTGATGGCCGGCAGAGAACACATGGTTAGCCTCGCAGCGTCTTCTGCCATCCCAGTCGAGACTGACAAGCTCCCCTTTGCAGGTCCGCAATGAGATCGCAGTTCTGAAAAAGGTGTCCATGGGCCACCAAAACATCCTGACCCTCGTCGACTACTTCGAGACGATGAACAACCTCTACCTCGTCACCGATTTGGCTCTTGGCGGTGAGCTGTTCGACCGCATTTGCCGCAAAGGCTCCTACTACGAATCCGATGCTGCGGACCTGATCCGGGCGACCCTCTCCGCCGTTGCTTACCTGCACGACCACGGCATCGTCCATCGCGATCTGAAGCCCGAGAACCTCCTCTTCCGCACGCCAGAAGACAACGCAGACCTCCTGATCGCCGACTTTGGACTAAGTCGAATCATGGACGAGGAGCAGTTCCACGTCCTGACCACGACCTGCGGTACGCCCGGCTACATGGCCCCCGAAATCTTCAAGAAGATTGGCCATGGTAAGCCTGTCGATATCTGGGCCCTCGGCGTCATCACCTACTTCCTCCTCTGCGGCTACACCCCCTTCGACCGCGACAGCGATTTTGAGGAAATGCAGGCGATTCTCAACGCCGACTACAGCTTCACCCCCTTTGACTACTGGCGCGGCGTTTCCGACCACGCCAAGGACTTCATCCGCCGGTGCCTCACTATCGACCCGAACAAGCGCATGACGGCCCACGAAGCCCTGCAACATCCCTTCGTCGCCGGGTACCTCAACGGCGAGGGCGAGGGCCAGAACCTGCTGCCCACCGTCAAGAAGAACTTCAACGCCCGCCGGACGTTGCATGCTGCGATTGACACCGTTCGCGCCATCAACAAGCTGCGCGAGGGTCAGAACAACATGATGGATGGCGCCAAGTCCCGAGAGCCCGATCGGGGGGCCGCGGCTCTCAAGGCTCCCGCGAACGCAAGAAAAGACGACAGCGCCATCAGCATGGGCAGCCAGGGCCACAAGGACTCGGGCTACGGCACGCAACCCGAGGCGGACAGCCAGAACGACGTGGTCATGGCCGACGCGGGACCGATCCCGAGCAGCGTCCCTGCAAGCTTGCGGCCAGGTAACGAACAGAACCGAGTCATCGAGACGAGCAAGGGCCTGTGGAGCGGTCCTGCTTTGCGACGATAGTCTCGTGGCGATGCAGTACCAATTGTGAAAGTCATTGCTCCCAGCAATGCAGACGCCAAAACACGTGGAATCGGCGGGCTCTGGAGGGCATGCGCAATCTTTGATCGTCGTTCGGTGCCTCAGTCTGCGAGCATGGAGGGGCTGAAGTGTTTCTTCATGCGGGGAGCCCGAGCAGAACGGAGGCAGGGGGAAACCACGACAGCGCCGGCTTTGGTTCCGCGATTCCACGGGACCGACTCACACAGCACACAACCGACGCGGAGAGCATGATCGAAAGCATAGAACGGTTGAGGGTAGAGCAAGCGGCAGGAAAACAAGATACCTCGGGTTGATGTCCACGGGCTGGCTCCGTCATTGGACGACGAGGGGTGGGCATTTCCCGACACCCCCATTTCTTTACCTTTTTTTGATGTTTGGGCGGATTCCTACAGCATATATCAAGAACAGGACTCGGACGCGCAGCCCGCTTAATGGAACGATTTGAATGCACAATGGTCTAATGAGTGATGTACGAGGGTCTTGAGCACGACATGGGCACTGGGACTCAGCCAGCACAAGCCGGAGTCGCTGGATTTCATCAACGGACGAATGCCATCCTCTCACCGTAGCTTATGAGGCTTCGTTCGCAAGGGCTACCGGGAGTTCGTAAGTACATTATGTTTCGTTCACTTAACACTAGGAGCAGTTTCAGCACTCGCCATAAGCACGTCCTTTCTTTTCTTCTCTATTCTAGCTCCCGATTCGACTTTTGACAGCTCCTAAATGAGCACGCAGAACTTGACCAAACATACCAGAGGTCATCGTCGAAATTAGCCGTCTTGGAGGTGCTCCCCTTGGGTTCAATCTACTCATCCTTTCTCAACCCAAGGCTTCGCAGGAGCGCGTCCGGTCCGGGTTCTCGGCCGAGGAACTCCGTCATGATCTCCATTTCCTTCTTGCTACCCCCGTACTCCAAAACTCCCCGGCGGTAACGATCCCACGCGTCCGGGTCGCGGGGGTTCTTGGCGAAGTTTGTCTCGAAGAAGTCTGCCGCGAAGGCATGAGCACTGGAGAGGGCGTCAGCCACGTTTTGGCGGTACTCCGGTAGAAGCATCTCCTTCCGGCGGAAAGAAGGAGAGATCATGCCAGAGGTGGCGGTTGGCTTACCTGAGATACGAATAATACCCTGCGTCGTAGAGTGTGGTGAGATGGGTCGAGTGAACGAACCCGAACCCCCTCTTATCCGGGTTGGGTCTCAAAGTGAGAGAGTCCTGGAGGTCGTTGAAGAGCGTGACTTCGTCCAGATCCCCCACCGCAGCAGTGGACGTTTGGTTGTTCACCTCCAAGTCGAACCGCGCAAACACTCTGCCCGATGTCAGTCGTCCGTCCCCAACATTCGACAGGGGCAGAACTCACAGCTGTCTCAGGAACCACAAGGCGTAGTTCAGCTCCCGGCTCTCCACCAGCTTCTCCACGAGCTCCTCGGGGATCTTCTCCGGCGGCAGCTCCGCGTCCCCGTGCTCCTCCTTCCACTTCTCCGCGTACGCCGGGTCGACGCGGGTGTAATTCGGGCGTCACGCGCGTGCCGTGGAAGCGGGTGTACTTGGGCCGGCAGATGAGGTCATGGAGGCCGTGGCCGAGTTCTGGGAGTGTTAGTGTGGTCGCGTAGATGGAGAGGAGGTGAGACTTGCCGTGAAAGAGGGTGACGACCTCGCGGTGCTTCAGGAGAGCACACGAAGGTGCGGTTGGAGGCTGGAAGGCGCACATGAGGATTGTGGCGGGATACACTCTTGTGCCGTCCTCTTTGACGTATCCCTGAAAGAGTGTCAGTACGGCACAAACGCCAACGGGAGAGACTTACGCATTGCAAGTTGACGTTGCAATTCCCCCGATACTTGCCCTCCCTCCAGAGCACATCGGTGTACAGATACCCCACAAACTCCCCCTTTCTATCACCCCTACCCTCCCAAACGGCCCAGACCTCGATATTGTCAGCCCAGAGTTTCCCCTCCAAGTCTTCTTCGGGGACCAGCGCGAACTCGAGCCCGAGGAACTCGGTGAAGAGGTCCAGCATAGCAGAGAGCGTTTGTCGCAGCGGGAAGTACTCGGAAATCAGCTCGTGGTCGACGTTGGCTTCTTCCTAGAGGAGACGCGTGTAGTAGTAGTAGTCCCAGGCGAGAATCTTTCCGTCGTCCGCTTCCCGCCCAAGAGATGCCAGATGACTCTTCTTCTTCCTCTCCAACTTTTCCATCTCTTCCTTCCCCCGAGGCATCAGATCCTCGCTCAGCCGTCGTAGAAACTTGTCAACCCACTCCGTCGACGGCGCAGTCCGCTTCTCGATCCGAAAATCTGCGTGGTTCTTGTACCCCAGCAACCTCGCGTTCTCGTCCCGCAGGACCAGCATCTCCTTGTAGATCGGCACATTCTCCTCCAGCCTGTTATCGAACGCAATGTACATCTTTTTCCTCGCGGCAGGATCGATAGCATGCGTCAAAATGGCATCATGGCCCGCCCTATCCAACGAAACAAACCTCTTCCCTTCGTTGTCACCCGTCCCGACCTTCCACCTCCCCATCTCCGACGCGGGAACACCCTGCAGCTCTTCCTCCCCAAACCAGAACCCACCGCAGTCTTTGCTCAGGTTCCTCTGAAACGCCCTCTTCAGCTCCTCGACCCTCTGCCTCCGCCCCAGATACGTCTTGATCTCCTCCTCGTTCAGCACCCCCTGCCCGGCGTGTCTGTAGTTCAGCCACACGTCCTCCAGCACCCGCTTGTCCTCGTGATCCAGGTCCTCGCCCCTGTCCTTGACGGCCTGGACGAGCTCGTACACGTCGCGCCTCTCGAGACGCTCCGCGGACGCCGCGGTCCAGAGACGCTGCGCCTCCTCGACGGCCTTGCGGGTCGCCTCGTCCGGGCCGGAGAAGCGCAGCATGCCGTACACGCCCGTCTCGCCCTGCGTCCTGTCGTCGACCCCCTGGAACGGGGCGATGACGTTGGCGAAACGGGCTTCGGAGAGCGGGATGGTCTTTGCGGCGGCGTAGCGGACGGAGGATTGCTCGGCGAGGATGCGCTTGACCACGGGGACGATCTCGTCTGCGCCGAGCATCGACTGAAGGGGTTGAGGTGGTTTGCGTGACATGATAGCGGTTCTTGGTTTGTGATTTGACACTACTTGAGTTGAATTTCTTCCGAGATACACGCACTTCAGTACCTCAACGCTGACGATATATATAAACCCAACAACTTCATCAATCGACGTCAGAATCAATCCAAGCTACAGGTCTCCAACGCCCTTCCCAATCTGAACCAAAGAGATTGATCGCCGCCGTGTGATTGACCACGACCCCTGAACCAGTCCGTTTCCAGACAAAAAGCCGCATCACGAGGTATCATCGCCAAGCTCCGCGCCGTCAGCCCGCATCCCCCGGCCCCGCCCCCCGTCCTCGGCCCGGACGCGGCATCGCTCCACTCCACCCTTACGGCGCCGGTGATTGGCGACCGGCATCGGTCACGCGCGCCGTCCTGCAGACGACGTGCCGGGGGGCGCTGCTGCTGCTGCTGCTGCTGCCGCCCGCTACCAAAGATCCTGCCTCTGCATGAGACTCGACCTCCGATGAGGCTCACTGGCGGGCTCGAGCTCGACGATGGGAAAAGCAGATGGCCAAAAAAGGGAGATACGACACGGACGATGGCATGGGGAATCATGCGCCGCGCTCAATCTGCTACTCAGGGGCAAATGAACTCTTCTCTCCGTGTCGCTGGGCTTCACCGGATCGGGGTTGTCGAGACGTTCCTCGAGCCATGCGTGAAGGATCGTGATGAGATGAAAGACTGCCACGGCTAGCCGTCGGAAGGCCGTCTCCTGGCAGTGGTCGTTGCTCAGCTCAGCTTGCCTCCGTTGCCTTTGCCTCAGCTTCGTCTTGCCGCTTCAGCTCTCGACTCGGAAGCTTCGACCGTGGCCTCGCCCAATCATCCACCCTACCCATGAACGCCTCCAGCTTCAGAGACCGGCAAGATTGCATAAGCATAACGCCCGGCAGACGGGAGCTAGACTCTTGGCAACGCCTGTTGTTCTTTTTTAAACCCATCACAAGCGTTCTGGCGTCCAATAAGCAGCCAGAGCTCTAGGTTCGAGAACCTCAACGCAGCTCAGCTGAGCTGTCCGGAGCTGAGCTCCATGCTTCACCTGAACTGCCCCGCCTCACGGTTCACCTCCCTCGGAAGAGCAGTTCTTCTCTCCGTTCCTGTTTGGCGGGAAGGAAACGCCCAAACCCGGACGTCCTCCCCGAGGGGCACACCGGCCGTATAGCACGCAGCGCTCCCATAAAAACCGTTGGCGGAAACATCAAAGCAGTTCATGCCCGTGTCTCTTCATCGAGTTAGGCAAATGGCCACAGCTCCCTCCTCATGGTCTCCCCGGATCTTCCCCAACCAGCAACAGTCGGCAGAATTTCATCTCAACCGTGGTGGCATTGGCGCCAAGAAGTCCAGGTCAGCCAAGCAGTAGTCAAAATGTGCGCCTTAGACTTCACCTCGGGTCTGTTCTCCAAGAAACTCCTTGGACCACCCGCGAGCATTGATACTCTGAAAAGGGAAGATCTAGACAGCTACGAGCGCACGGCATAGGCCGACCGTGCTAGGTGGTGGTCACCGCATGGCAATATATAAACACTGAAAGAGGTAACGAGACAGACAGCATGCTTTGGGGAAGTGGATGAACTCTCACTCCCTTCTCTAGAAACAAACTCAGGATCAATCAAAAAGGCAGTTTATAAAAAGAACTCGCACGAGAATAAACAAGAGCCAAAGACAAAATGCTCTGAACTACACAGACATGCAAAGTGTATCTCTGCTCCGAGTAAGAGAATGAGAATAAACCTCCCGCCAAGACACCTCTGACAGCACGGGCAAAACACTGTCTCCTCTGGGGAAGATTCCTCATGCGTGCGCTGTTTCCTCCCAACTTTCAATCATGGATGGTGCGTGTGTTTCCCTCCCCAAGAGGAAGGATCGGCGGGTGTTCAGCTCAGGTCCCCTTCACAGCAGGATACGAGCCGACCGGATGGTCCCGTTCGGGGCGACTTGAAACACTTTTGTCCCATGTGAACGAATGAGGAGGGAGATGCGGGAGCATGGGGATGCCATGCTGCTTCGGCTGCCAAGACTGATGGAGGTGCCGTCCTGTGGAATCCGGGAAACCTTCTTTTGAGTCGAGGTGCAGATTAGTAAGTCCCCGTCCCGGCGACGAGTTTTCTCCGTGGACAGCTTTCGAAGGAATCTCAAGTTGCCCCGCGGTTGAAATTCGGTGCGGTCAACATTCCCGGGGGATGAACACACGACTAATCGACCGGCGCCTCCGAACGACGAGGCCGCCTTCGTGGTAAATCCCGTCGGCTCCGTCTAACGCCGAATGCCGGTGCGGACCGGGCGGGAAGTACATCCCAGGCACGCCATGAGCAGAAAAACGAACGGGCGGCTGAGTCGGAAATAAGGTGGCCGCAAAACTCGGACGAGTCCCAACTTCTCGTCTCCTGAGCCGTCGAACCACAGTCTCGAACGGGGCTGATCCCGTCATGCGGTGAACCATCGTTCCCCCGCCCTTCCCTGCTCTGTCTCTCATCGGGGAAGCAGGCACATGCCAGCCTGGCGAGGCGGGCAGCGGTGTACCACCAAAGGGGCCAGTGAGGGTTGTCACAACTTCATGCGCATAGAAACCAATAAGAGCCGCCTGGGAAGTGGCATCCTGGTTTGTCGTCCGGCCACAGGAGCCACGTCGCGGTATGTGGTGTTCATGCCCGTGATCCATCAGAGCTAGCTGAGCATCTGTCTTGTATGATGGGCATGGCAAATATCTGTTTTGCATGAGAACGTCAGACCTTACGAGGGCGGCAACCCGCGTGGTTGGCCGGTCGAGCACTTGCAAAGGGAACGTGCGGGACGCATGGATGATGTGAGACGACAGCAGCGAATAGCCGGCATCTGCAGCAGCAGTAGCGAGACAAGTAGCAGCAGCATGAGGAGGGTCGCTAAGTCACTAGACCGAGACGGCGATTCGTGAAGTGTAAGCTTATTCTCACCGACTGCACTGGTCTCAGCATCATGAATCTCTACTCCGTAGTGGACGGACCAATCGAAGTGCCTATAGCGGCTGCGGTATCACGGAGTTGCTGGCGGGTCTTGGCACCCGGATCACTCGGAGGTCGTGCGCGCCGGCGGCTGCGCGTGTCTTGCACTCTCTTTGGGTCGATCCAAGACGGGGCCTGTCCAGGCTCGCAGGGCCCCAGCTTGTCTTGTTCTCGTTTGCGGACCCGAGGCCCCGTTGTAAAATGGACGGATTCCAGAGAAAGGAGGAAGCTCATTTCGGGAAGCCTCGCCATCCTAGTCCCGCCCGCGCAGGACTCCGAGGTGGAAAACGGGGCGCGGGAGGAGTGGAAAGTGTCCGCCCAAAGGACGAAGACGGCATGTCAGAGTCGTTCCATCAAATTTTAGTTTGCAGGCTCACAATCTCGATTGCTGCCGCAAGTGCTTCTGGGCACAGTGGGTGCAGAGGAGAGGACCCAAAAGTCCAGGCTGCCGTCGAATGTCTGTCCTCATCTTCCACGCTGGCCGTCTGCTTGGCTGCTGGGTTGGCACGTTGGCTCAGATCAGCGGGGGCCAACGCACGCGCGCTCGGCACGACACGACACGACACGACGCACGCCACTGGTTGAGGCTGCTGTCCTGCTGCAAACACTTCCGCCGTGCCCCCTGTCAACCCTGATGAGTGGGTTACGCGAGGACGCGGGAGCGTGACTGGCTGCCGTGTCTGGTGGGCGGGCCATGGTGTAGCCTGTAGGTTGCAGCAAGAAAACGGTGTCAAACTGCCAAGCCCGCCAAGTGCGCTAGAGCCTCGCAGTGACGATGAGTCCTACTGTTGGCCTCCTCCAGTCCAGCTGCGCTGTGAGTGGTCCAGGTGGTGAGACAGGGTAACACAGTGACGGGCAGGACCTGCAGGCCATGTGCGTTGGACTTGAGTGGTGAACCCTCATGTTGAATAGGTTCAATCCAACAACCAGACGACGACAAGAATACAATACCTTCTAGACGATTAAGCGACTGCTGCAACACGCAGCCGGCGCTGAGGTTTGTTCTGTCAACTTGCCGTGTGTCGGCGACTACAGAGACCGTAGCGGTTTCGAGACCAGGGCGCTCCGTTGATCCGCGCTGCGATGGCAGACCTTAAATTGGCATGCTGCCCGTACAAATGCCTGGCTGGTGATGGCCCTCTCGTCTTGTTCCAATAGTCGCCGTCTCGAGGATGGGTGACCCATGATGCTGACTTTCCCGCGAGAGATTTGCGGCAGGGAAGAGTCGAATCTGTCAAGTGCTGGCGGCGTGTGAGTGGCTGCCGGCCGGCGACTATGGCGCATGCGGCGAGAGGCGTCGAAAGGAGATCCCTGATTTGTGTGGCTTGCAGAGATGCCAAGACCAAGGCGCCGGTGAGAACGTCCATGTGGCGGCGAGCTAGTCGTCGGGCTCGGGATCATCCAAGTCCGCGAAGCTCTCGACTCTGCTCACAAATCATCCACCCGCTCCGCAGACTCGTGCAAAAAGCCTTCTGCACCCGCCCGCCGGTGGACGGGTCGGCTGACTTGCTGTGTAAGCAATCAATAAAGTGAATCAATCAAACCCACAGGGCCAGAATGTGTGTGTCGCACGCATGACCGAGATGGTAACCATCGCAACCACATTGCACATGCTTATCTCATTTTCTCCGCGCACCGAGTCGGGCTAGTCGCGGCCCATGCTCGAGCGATTTGCATCTTGCAGCAGCGATGCGGCGAGGGACAGAGGGGGACAAAAGGTGTGCTGCTGTTTCGCATTCGGTGTGTTCCGCGTATGGGCGGATGGCCAAAGGAGCGCTTCCATTGGTAGAGGATGCACGTCAGCGGGGAAGACGACCCTGAAGCAGGGGCCACTGGTGTTGACGCGGGATGCGCAACAGTGATGCGAGAAGGATGCGAGATCACGAGAGTTGCATTGCGCGCGAGGGGCCAAATCTGACTCTGGCGAGGTATGAAGGGGGTGACAGTTAGGGGCTCCAAGTGCGACGGCCTTGCTGAAGCTGGTCTGGGCTGGAATTCGATGCTGCTGCCCTCCTGTCGTGGCTGCAGGACCTCAGGCGCGGAGCGTTTCGCTGCAGCAAACCCTCGTGGTTGCATGTGCCATGCGCCCAACCCCAATTAGAGGCGAGGATCGTCTGATCCAGTGACGGCCGTGTCTGTCCGTGTACCGCCAGACAGCGTGACCGAATCGTCTGTCTGTCGGCGATGAAGACACAGTGAGGTAGAGTGTCACAGACCGTAGTGGCCGACGAGGGGCGTACTACCCGCGTATCTGCACCTCGCGTATACGCACAAAGCGAGATTGTTGGCCGGGCGGGAGGGAGATGCGGGAAAACGGATAACGGAGCTGGACTCTTGGCCGACGCCGACCTTGGGCGGAGAACGGCGTCTTTTGGCTCGATGTTGGGCGGAGAGCGGTCGCGCGGGAAACGTCTGGACCCCGGGGTTAAGCGAAAAAACAATTTTTCCTCCGCAAGCCGCAAGCGGGACGAGCAGACAGAAAAAAAAAAAAAAAAAAAAAAGGCCGAATTGAAAAATTGAGTGGAAATTTTATGACGACAGTGGGGACCCCAACATGCGATTTGAGAGGTTGAGTCGTGGGCTGGTCGACCTCGGGGCGAGGTTGGGGCCAGGAACATGGTCCGCCAAGTGGGGCCCAGAAGAAAAGAACATGAAGTCCACTCGCCATAAAAGCGGGTCCCGAAGGGCTTGCCCGAGAGTCGCAGAGGTACCGGTACTTCAGACGCCGAGCGATCCGAGTACTGCGAGGACCTGGGGCCCTGCCGCAGCAGCAGCGGTGGCTTCCCTCGCTTTGCTCGCATTCGTCGGCGCTGGCTGCTGTTTAGCGGGCTGGACACGCGGACAGCTGCTGCGAATGCGACTGGTTCTCGTCTCCTTGGGCGCTAAGACAAAGAGTCGTCGTCACCGCGATCCCAATCATTTCACACTCGCCAGCTGGCTCCCTCTGAAGCACCATACCATACCCCGGCTGGCGGTAAAGGGAGGCGACGAGGGCGCTTGTTGACCGACTTGACGCATCATGGCCTGGCCTGCCCTGTCTTGTTACCCGGACTTGAGATGGCATTCTCGTCGCGCTTATTGGGGAGGCAGGGGTGATGCCACCACGCCGAGCCTCGATGATGCTGGCAGGCCGCGCGAAAGGGGCTAGAAGTTTTTTTTCTTCGCATCTCTGTGCGGCGCCTCTGCGCTGACTGTACGGTCGGACCGGAACTTCAGAACCGTCCGCACCTCACTTGAGCCTCGGTGCCGGCGGGAGGGCGGGCGATCGACCAGATAAGTGTACCGGCACTGCAGGACTGGCGCTGGCGTTGGTCGAATACCCACGGAAGGTTTTTGCCTAGCCCAAAGCAATTGCAAGCCACTGACTGCAAGCCCCATTTTGACAGTGACGGTCTGTGACGCCTCTCGTCGGGCCACATCGCGACGGGCTGCCCGACCATCGTCGACTGACTCGACGATGGCGCCGCGGCGTCGACCCAATGACTCCGGGTTCGCGAGCGTCGATGGGGGCCCGAAATCGAGATTCGCGTCCCAGCGTGTGGAAATTCCCGAATGTTTCCATCCGTCACCCGCTACCGCCCTAGTGCCGGCGCCGGCAGGTGGGCACATGGAAAGACTGCAAGCCAGCCAGCCTCCTGGTCAATACGGTCGATACGTCGTGTTGTTCCGGGTTGCTTGCTTGCTTCCGTCCCTGCTCGGTTCCGCTGCAGCGAAGGGGCACGGTGAACCGAATGCTGGGTACAACAGGTCTGGGTGCGAGGACTGCGAGGAGGTGAGGATGGCGATAATCTCAAAATCGGGTGAGCAGCAGCTGTTTCACCGAAATGATTTTATTTCAAGGGGAAGTGAGCCGGTACGTCAACGCGCTTCTTCCTTCTTCTTCTCTATGGCTGTGACACGGCGAGCCGGGGAGCCCAAACAAGATTGCTGGGGACAGGGGCTGGTGAAGTGTCAGCCCTGTAGATGTAGACAGACCAGCCGTCATGATGAGCAGCACGCGACAGCCGGTCGGTATGACTGGTCTGACTGGTCTGGCTGGGTTGTCAGGCCTTGGGCTCGGGTGCAGCAATTTAGGTACAGCAAAGTCCGACGACCGACTGACGGGGGCCGGGGGTGGACTTTGCGGGTTTGACGGTGGACGAGACGCGACGGCCGAGTGAATGAAAAGACGAACCCATTGATTCTTTGATTTCGAATCGGGCGGTCCATGTAAAACAAAAAAGCAAACAAGCACCAGAGCGCAATCTTGACCTCGCATACGGCGTACGCAGAATCATCGGCGGCTTCTAGATCAACTGATGCGGTCCACAACGGAGATGTTCCGTAGCCTACCTTAGTGTCGATGCTGACGGTCGACGTGTGGATGCGAGGTACCGCACGGGAAAAACAAAACCAAAGAAAAACCAGAGGGAAAAAATTGGATCATGACTCCGCGCCGGCGTCACCAACATTCCTTTGACGGTCCAGCGCCGGGGCGGACTCCTGCAAAGTCGCATCATCACGTAAGGCAGGTTGGGCTGCGCTAGGCCAGAGTGGGCGGGAGTGGGGACGCGCCTTCCGATCAGTGCATTGCGCATCCCTGCCGTGTTTCTTGCAACTTTGCAAGATAAGCCCGTGCGTCAACCTGGGCCAATATGTAAGCAGAAGCAGAGAGGGAAAACAGCGCGGGAAAGGCAGGTGCGTGCGTGCCGTGTACCCTTTCCTCCCCGCTTTTTCGCCAAAGTACCTGTACCCGACCCGCAGCATCCGAGCGCCTGCGCTTTCTGTCGTGTGCGACGTTTCCCAAGTCTCTCTTGGCCCCCAAGAGCCAGGCCTTTGCGAGCAGGTACAGTACCTGTCAGACACGGACAATAGACACGAGACAGCGACAGACCGACAGACAGACGGCCTACCTAGACAGCAGTCAGTGGCCGTCACGGGGCAGACAGCGCCAGCCCGCGACGGCGCCGAGTCAACCAACCAACCAACCAACCAAACCAGCCCCGTCATGATGCTGGACAGCGTACGCACGACAGCTGGATCGGGGAACAGAGACGAGGGCGATGCAACAGGCGCTGCCCGCTTGGCATCTGCCTCGCGATCCTTCGTCAGAGAAAATAGGGCCTCGGGAGCAACAACAGGCCGCGGTCTGCCGTTTGTTTGGCAGCGCTGCGGGACGGTACAGGGCAGGACGGAACAGGACAGAGCCACGGGCACCGCATTGCGCCTGCCAAGAAAGGCAGGCTCAGGGACCCCAGGGTCGCCCCCGAATGAATCAACAGAGAGCATCATAGCTCCTCCATTTCGTTCGGTTCCGACACCCAGTCCCAGCGTCCCACGCGCTGTGACGGACCACTTACCGCCCGCCGTAGGTACCTGGGCTGCCTTGCGACGAGGTACCGCCCTCCCTGCCCTACCGGCGACCTCCCACCAGGCGGACACACCCTCGCTGGAGCCCACTGCCCGCTGCCCACTGGCAAATCCAGCACACCCAAAAGCTCTCGGCCTCTGACAAGCACCCCGGTCCCCGCCGCTTCCGTAGCCCGGCTTGGGCTGTCTTGGTCACCCTCCGCCGCTGCTTGGTGTCTTGGTACTTGCGGGCAGCAGAGCCAATGTACCGCCCCCCCCAGTCCACAGCTCGGCCGGCCTCCTTGACCTTGTCTGGTCCTGTCTCTCGTCTCCTCCGTCCGTCCTCTGCCTTACCTTAACCTACTTTGCCTTACCCTGCCGCTCTGCCCGTCCGTTCCGCTGCCTCATCATACATATGAATTCAGTCATCCACACTTTCTGTAACTTTGTCGCTTGTCTCATTCCCTTTTGACCTCTTCCTCCCCTCCCTCCCTATCACGGCCACCAGCATCCTCCCCCCCCCGTCCGTCGGCCTCTCAGCTTTTGCTTTGCTCCCTTCGGCGGCCACCAGTCTCTAGGACACAGTAGAGGAATAGGAATCTTGGGAAATACGCACACGCCGTTGTTCTCCAGGCCGGCACATGACGTAGCGCACCGCCAGAGAGACCCGACGCCAGGCCTCCAAGACACCACAAAGCATACCGGATGTTTGGGTTTTAGTCAGATACCGGACAGACACGCCCCCCGGAGGAGAAGACCTTGCCACGCCCTTGTGGTCCTCTCCCTCGTCACCTAATACTTCCACCCGTCGCACCCCGCCTCCAGCGTCGCGACCTCTCTCCCTCCAACATTGTTCTTCCCCCGAGGGCTATCGACCAGAATGCGGGACTTCTCCAGCTTCCTCCAAGGGAAGCCGGTACTTCCGTCGCTCTGGACCGGCAACATCAACTTCGCCAAGCTCAACCCCATACCGCACCGCTACCGTCCCAGCCGTGCAAAGAGGAATCAGAAGAAGCGTGCTGCCAGCACCAGCGGCCCCGAAGATGTCACCGCCATGCAAAAATCTCTCAACCCTCTCGACACTCTGCACGCTCTGCGAAACCACAGATGGAGACTGCTCGACCTGCAGTACATCGTCATCGTCGGCCTTCTCGTCTTTTCGCTCTGCATTACGCCCTCAGCTCCCTTGATCAAGACCCTCGCCGTCGCGGGCGGCCTCCTCCTCCTCACCATCCCCGCCACCAGCCAGTTCTTCTTCCCCGGACTGAGTATATGGGCGTACCTGATTTATTTCTTTTGTAGCCGGTAAGTTGACCGAGTCGGCGGTCTGGAGGTCGTGTGGCTGACGAGGTGACAGCTTCATTGATGCGAAATACCGTCCCCACATCTGGGTGCGCGTTCTGCCCGCCCTCGAGAACGTTCTCTACGGCGCCAACCTCTCCAACATCCTGTCCGCCCACACGAACTCCGTTCTCGACATCCTCGCCTGGATCCCGTACGGCCTGGGTCACTTCGGCGCCCCCTTCGTCTGTGCCGCCATTCTGTTCTTCTTCAGCGCTCCCAAGACCGTCCCCGTCTTCGCCAAGTGCTTCGGTTGGCTGAACATCCTTGGCGTCACGATTCAGCTCGTCTTCCCCTGCACACCGCCGTGGTACGAGAACGAGCACGGTCTGGCCCCCGCCGCCTACGGCATGTCAGGCTCTCCCGCCGGCCTGGCTCGCATCGACGCCATCCTGGGTATCGACATGTACACGACGAGCTTCAGCACCGCCCCCGTGCCATTCGGTGCCTTCCCGTCCCTGCACGCCGCCGACGCCGTTATCGAGGCTCTCTTCCTGAGCTACTGCTTCCCCCGCTTCCGTCCGCTCTTCCTCCTGTACGTCTGCTGGATCTGGTGGGCGACCATGTACCTCAACCACCATTACGCCGTTGACTTGGTCGGCGGCTCGCTCCTCTCTGCCGGTATCTTCTACTACGCCAAGGCCCGGTACCTGCCTCAGCAACAGGCCGACAAGAAGACTCGCTGGGAGTACGACTACGTCGAGATTGGCGAGCAGAGCAAGATTTGGGATGAGGAGTACGGCCGGATGTTCAACATGGGCTACCTCCAGCGACGTGGCAGCTCCGACAGCGACGAGTGGACCGTCGGCAGCAGCTCCAGTTACAGCTCATCGAGTCGGGGTAGCGGCAGCCTGAGCCCCGCGCTTTCCGAAGAGTCCGGACGCAGCATCTTCAGCATCGAGATCAAGCCCAACAGCGACCGATACGAAGTACCCCAGCTCAACGAGGTCGTCGTCCGGTAGTCTGCGCCGCACGCACTGGCCTGGACCACGACAAAGCGGAATGCGCGACGAGCCCGACGGCTCTCGGACGAAGCACCGAAACCAAAAATCCCTCTTCACTTTTTTCCTTCGATTCTTATCAGCACTTTTATGATTCAAAACGGATACCACTTTGGATTACCTGTACCATTTGCATCAGCACAGCAACGGCGCAATCGTGGTATTTTGTAAACGACAGAACAGCCGGAGACCAAAAAGACTCTCGACAGGCTTGGAAAGGGTAACGGCCGCATGGATGACCAACAGAAGAAGACCCATGGAGTTGGTATGGGGCGCACACGGATGGGACATGGAGATATAGACCCCCGTATATATAATGTGTTCAATGTTGAGAGGTCTTCCTCCGTCGGCTCGGTGCCGGGCGAGAGGAAGATCGACTCTGGTGCCCGTCCAGGAGGAAGACGGGCCCGATGTAATGCGGAGGCAGCAAAGGGGATGCTACCACGTGGTAGAGGTAGATCAGTCGCTACTGTCGTAGTTGATGATGACGAAGAAAGAATACGAGACGATTCTCGAACAGACGTTCCGCCGGTGACTTGTTTTGTTTCAAGAGATGTGCTCCACACGAAGTGTCGTCGAAAGAACGTCGTCGATCCGACACCACGGTTCCATCGCTCATCCTGGTGGCTTGAGACGGCGAGCGGGTTGGGCTTGCACAGCCACCCGACCACAGTTCACGGACGCAGAGGTTGACGGCAGACGCCCAGTGGGCACGCCGGCGACACACCACGAAATCAAATCGGCACTAACCAAGACCCGACCGATCGGGAGGACCATGTGGCTTGGCCCCGCCGTTTTCGCCGACAGGGATTTTCTTGGCAAGGTTTTCCGGGCCCGGGAAGCCGGGGGTCCTCTTTTTTTTTATTTTTGTGACGTGTGTGTATGTGACAAGACATGGGTTTAATTTTGCTAATTTCCAGAGATCTGGGTGACCGCCGTGTCGGTATTTTGTCGTCGAAATAAGACGGCGGTGAAGCTGCTCAGGGGACCGGGGAGAAATAAAAAAAAAAGGAGGAAAGAGGAAAACCGGGTGGGATATTGGATGCTGAGCGGGGGAGGTCAGAGACTTCACTGCCTACCTACACGGGGGAGGGGAAATGTTATAGTCCGTTGACGGTGAACGGGATTGCCGGTTTGGGCCCGTCGCTGGCAGGGTGAAGGCGCCGTCTCCGTGGTGCGGTCTCGCGCGATGCCTGGGGGGGTCGGGAGCGGGAGAAGGCGAAAAGTCCGGGCTGACGCGTATGAGACCATTCGCGTCAACGCAGCTGCTCCTGATCTTGGCATTCTTCATTTCGTTGAGATGAGAGCTTGAAGATTGAGCTAGAGTCTGTTTTCATTGGTAGTCGTCTTCTAGATGAGATGCCGATACGGGATGTTAGGTGGGTGGCGGTGCTGGCCGCAGAGCATCCCCATAATTTCAGTTTTTGGGAAGTGCTTCCTAGAGCATAGTTGAATGGTGCAAGGATGAATATACAAGAGGTAAGATGAGAAGACGAACGGAAAGCAAAGCAATATCAAAGCTGGGGTTTTCAAACAGCACATGGCCGTATGGACGCCTCGTCTTCACCGAGACAAATACGTCCGCCGTCTTCGCAACCCTCCTGATCATCGAGGAGCACCCTCCTCCTCCAGGAAACAAACCGTAATTTAAAGACTTACACAATAACAAATGTTTTTCTTGGTGCTATCCCGGCTTATGTGTCGGAGACCGTCTCTGTCGCTCACCTGGAATCATGGTCTGGCAAGTCGTGGCGTACGCGTCCGGTGGAAGCCGACGATGCCAGAAATTCCGGGTCCCAGTCCTGGGCGTCCGAGTTCAATGCCATTTGCGTATTCAATCCTAAAAAGAAAATAACGGATATGTGTCGCCAGAGAAGAGACCGGCTGGAAGTATGGTCCTGGGCCATCTTGCCAGGCCTCTGGGCCGGCAATCTTGCTATTCCCCCTGTCTCGCCTGCTCTATGCTCATATCTTTTCCCGCAAGATCATCGACTCCAAAGCGGAAAGGCCAGGCCGGGGGACCGCCTTTGTGAGTACTAAATGATTGGACTTGGAGTTCTAACCGGTATCAAACAACTGTCGTTCATCCCTTTCTCATAGATCAGTGACATTTGACAGGTGTAATCCATGATTTCCCACCGATGCCTTGATGAGAGTAGGTGACAATTTGGGAATCGTTTAATGCCGAAATCGGGATGCGACATCGGTGATGGGCAAAGGAGATGCTGGAGAGGAGTGACGACATCTTGCCGGGGCGGTTTTCATGGGAGCAACGCTCGCACAATTCGACATAAGAGCGGCTCCGGGTTAAGGCCCCCGTCCTGATTATCCTCCGGCACAGACGCTGTTTGTGCCTTGTTGTCCTTCCAGATAACTTAAAGGCGTTCTTCCAGACCACAAGAGCAGCCCGGTAGTGCGTGGAGAATGGAAAACATTACCTTCCCATGCGCCCCTACCATCACTTTGCAGCACGTCATCTCACCAAGTTTACCATCATCGTCGTTGATCATCTGGCGTCATTGACTGAAACCTGCCTAGCTACCTAGCTGACAAAAAGGCTCCTCTCGAGCCACCACATCCCCTCTGCCACCTCCGAACCCCATGAAAACCTCACGCGAGAGGCATATGCATTAGGTATCGATCCGTCCAACGCCCGAAATGAAGAAAGCAAGTCGAAGAAAAATCAGTCTCTGAGCCCGTAGTCCTGTGCAGTTCGTCCACCTCCCCGTACAGCCATCTGTGACAGCTATGCGTCTGGCCACTGGGTACACTGGAGTCGAAACAGGTAGGGTAGAGACGAGCGGGAGACATGAGACAAGTCCCCAAAGCTCAACGTGTACTTTTCCATCCTGTGCAAATGCAAGAAAAAAGAGGCCAACATTGTGAGCCTAAGTAGGCCGACTCACAAGCAAAAAAACAGGTCTCCAAAAGCCATCTCCATGACTAGACCAGTATATACTCTGACATGTGTATGAGCAAATCGTGCTGCGAGTAATGTGGTGAGCGCAGCTGATCATTCAGAAGCCAGAACCCCGGGAGCCGGGGCGAAGGCCGCCCCAAGAGGCACGTCTCTCCAGCTTCGAAGTCTTTCCGGCCTTTCCCGGCTTATAGTTCTCCTAGAACTTGGGCAGCGGGATCGGCGTCTCCTTCTTGTCAGACTTGGCGTCTTGGGAGCTGGGGTCCTTGTCCGACTTTTTGCGCTTACGCTTGTCCTTCTTGGGCGTCTCCTCGGCGGCAGCAGGCGAAGTCTGCTTCAGTCCAACCGGGGGGAGGGGCACAGCCGACTCGCGGCGGGTGCTGGGGGCCTGGATGGGCGTCTCCTTGGACTTCTTGGAGCTCTTCGACTTCGTGGGCTTAGGGGTCGACTGAGGAGCGGGGCTGGAACCGACAGGGAGACTCGAGAATGAGAAGCCCGCATTCGGCACGGTGGGAGGGGGGATTGCAGTCTGCTTCTTCGCGGAGGCCTGGGTGCTGTCACCTTCTGTCTTGACCTTCTTGGTCTTCTTCTCAGCGGACAAGGTCTCCTTCTCCAACTGGGCCGAGGGGCTCTCCTGGTCGTCTTCAGAGGAATGCTTGCGCTTGGATGCCTTCTTGGACTGCTCGGGCTTCGGGTTGGAGCCGACACTAGAAATCGACTCGATGCTATCGCGTCGCTTCTTGGTCTTCTTCTCCCTTGAGGGCAGGGGCTGCGAGTTGGGCACCTCGATGACCGTAGACTGGGAGTCCTGGACAGGCTCGCGAGCGGCCTTGGACTTCTTCTTGTCCTTCTTCGAGCTCTTGGGCGTGGGCTCATCGACGTCCATGCTATCTTGCGACTGAACAGGTGCGGCCCGCTTGGACTTCTTGGTGCTCCTAGGCAGAGCAGGAGCCGTGGTCATCTCAACGTCTCCCTCGCTGTCAGACGAAGCGTCGACCCCAATTTTTCCCATGGGAGTGTCGTCAGTGACGCCGATCGGGTGGAATCGGGCTCTAAGGCCCGGAGGCTGAGGGCGGGCGACATCCGGCTGGGTAGTCGGGCGTGCGATGGCACGGGGATCCGCGCCAGACAACTGCATGACCCGCTTGACATGCAAGACGTTATCAACCTTTTGCGAAGCTGCACAGGATTAGCGTTGATTTTCAGGTACAGACGGGGAGATGCTTACCTGAATTATAGGAAGTTCCCTTCTTGTTAGGAATGAGAAGCTGGATAGACGTGCTTGCGCCGCCGTCGAAGCCGACCGTGTAGTCCTCGGTGCCGTGCTTGAAGATGGCCTCGCCATTCTTGGCCTTGTCCATCGGGATCTCGAGCTTCTCGATGACGTTGATCGGGATAGAAGCCGGGGCGGTGAAGTACCAAAGCTGCTTGCCGTCGAGCTTGGCCTTGGCGAAGAAATCAACCATGTCCTTTCCGTCCTCGTCGCCCTGAGCTTGTCTGAGGACAAAGTCTTTGCCGACGAAGCCAGGAACGTTGAGTCCCTTGCCGTTGCGCTTGTCGACGACGGCGACGGACTTGTCGGCACTCTCGCTGTCGGATTCTTCCTCATCTGAGCTTGACTCCTCTTCGACTTCGCTGGCCTTCTCTTCGTCAGAGCTGGTATCGCTCGAGCTGGTCGAGGCAGCCTTGGCCGACTTGGTGCCATTGACGGCGGGCTTGGCTGCAGGCTTGCTCGGCTTCTCGTCCTCGCTCTCTGATTCACTGTCCGAGTCGCTTGTAGAGGTAGAAGAGGTGCTAGTAGAAGCAGCCTCCTTCTTGTTCACCTTCTGCGCCGGCCTCTTGGACTTGCTATCACTCTCGCTGGACTCGGTGTCCGATTCGGCTTCGGAGGACGACTCTTCGGAGGAGCTCTCGGGCCTGGTGGGTGCCTTTTTGGTGGAAGGCTTCGCAGCTGAGGCCTTGCGATCGACGTCGCTATCGGCGACCTCATCGTCTCTGGCACGCTTGGCTTTCTTCAGAGGGGTGCCGGCGGGTTTGCTCGAAGACACCTGGCCATTGGCCCTAGCGAGGAAGTCGGAGTTGGCGGGAGCATCGTCATCGCTATCGCTGTTGCTTGACTCCGACTCCTCGTCCGAATCGGAAGCGCGGGGGTCGAATGCCTTCTCGCCCTTGGCCTTGGCCTGGGTGAGTTTTTTCCGTGACTGGCTGAGAGTCGAAGAAGTCTGGTTCTGCTGCGCCATAATGGCGCTCAGAGAGTGAACGCCGTCGAGCTTGCGTGACGACATTTTGCCGGGGCTGTGATCGAGAGCAGGACGCGGTGCGAACGTGACGTGCTTCGAGGGCGTCGTGATGGGAGAATTCAGCGCGACAGGAATTTTTTGAGCGACTCGCAGAGATTCAGAAATCTTTGCAGGGGTCGCACGGGCCGCTGCTGCTGGTGGGGTGCCGGCGTACTTGCTAGCGGCGGGCACAGAGCGATGCGCCTGAGTGGCAGGCGTGCCTGCCGAGCTGCCGGGCGTCTTCGGTGAGCCAGAGAAGGGGGCTGGCGATCGGCCCCGCATCAAGGTTTTTTCCGTGGAAAACGCCTTGGTTGGAGTGTGGACTCCGCGTCGAAAAGTATCATCGCGGTGTCCGTCGGATTTGCCCGCCATCGTGGTTTTTGAGTTTTCTTCTCGGCTGGCTGATTGCGTGTGGTTGTGGTGAAGGAAAAGCCAAACTTGAGTGAGTTGAGTGAGAATGGAGAGTTGTGTGGAGGAGAATGGCAGAGAAGAAGCTGACCTGAGTCGGCAGGAGAATAGATTGTCCAAGGCAGGTGCAGACTGAGAGGGGCAGCTGCCTCCTCTGTTCCTTTCAGTCGTGCCTGCTACTTTTGTTCCTTGGGTGCAAAATTTGCTTGGGGCAGCTGCTGTTCCGAAGGTGCTCTGGGTTCCAAGTGGCAAGAGCACCTCCCCGCCTAAGGAAGGAACCCATCACAGGTCCTTTTGAACAAGCCTTTGACATTGTATGTGGTGAATGTTGACCAGCCTTAAATCGCCATGGCAACTCCAAAGAGACGCAAGATTGAGACCACTGAAGGGTCGAGGCGTGAGTTACTCTCTGGCAGTAGCCGCAAGCAACCTCCCACGTGCCTGGCTAATGCCCACCAAGCAAGGAGCGCCTTTGCTCTGAGGCAGCAGCTCCTTTCAGCCAGTCCATCTTTGTCGCCAGCACCGCAGCCTGAATCCCAGTCGGCCGCTGAGTCCCAGGTTTCAACTCCCACGCCTAGTGGACGATCTCCGGCAAAGACGAGACCATCCAAAAGAGGTGCCAATGCCGAGGAGTCTCCTCGGGATGGAGGTCTTGCCGGTGCTGGCCAGGGTGCTTCCCTAGATAACCCAAATTCGGCTCAAGTAGTTGATGTAGCGTACGTTATGACCCTTCTGCTATGAGAAACCTCTGACACTGTTGCTGTGCAGTGGCTCAAGTTCAGACCCGGGTACTATAAAGCCTGGGCCCCAACAATTTTCAACGTTTAGGCCGAATAAGAGCAACTCTCGCAGACGTGCCGGCGGCGTTCTCGAGCTGAACCTCAAAGACAGCGAGGTGAGTTCTCGAAAGCCACGCCTATGAATGCTTGAGCTGACAGCCGGAGCGTTTCTTGGTTTTGGGGAGTTACGGCATTCGCGTGCTCAGCGGAGAGGTCACTGTTGCTGGGGCTGCTATTCGTCATTCAGATGATATTAGATGGGTTCATGCGCCTCATTGCCACGGAATCCCCGTGGTACGCTGCTCCGACGAGACGCAGTTGGAGTTGCACCCCCATCCGCAGGCTGCGAGTCTCCGCAAGCTTGAAAGGATATCTCCCCTCTTCCGGAGCCTGTGGCACGAGCCAGAACAGACTAAAGCAGAAAAGAAAGGCGCGACGGACACGTTCAAAATTGTAGGACCCTCTCGGAGCCGTCCTGTCGGAAATGCTGACCGCCCCCAGATATGTACTTCCGACGATGCACCCAAACGCGCTCTAATCCAGGATCTCCGCTCTCATCCCGCATGGAACAAGAAACTGGCAGGACTGGCAAAGTCAAAGCAAGACCAAGTTCTGAGCGTGATGCTGTGCGGCCCAAAGTCGTCCGGCAAGTCGACGTTCGGCCGAATACTGGGCAACCGCCTCCTCACAGCTCCTGGCCCACAACGGCTTATTCCTCGCTCGGTCGTCATCCTAGATCTCGACCCAGGGCAACCAGAGTACACCCCAGCCGGAACGATTGCCTTGGTCCAGGTCAAGGAACCGAACTTGGGCCCTGCTTTCACACATGTCGCAGCAGGAGAACAAGCTGTGTCCGTCATCAGGTGCCACTCAATCGCGTCCGTATCTCCGGCATCCGACCCAGAGCTGTACCTGGAGTGCGCGCTGGATCTGTATCATCACTACCAAAGCACATGTCGGGGCTTGCCCCTAATCATCAACACCCCCGGCTGGGTTCTGGGGACGGGTCTCGACCTATTGACAGAGCTGGCGTCGAACTTCAAACCCACTGAAATCATTTACATGTCCGAGGACGGCCCTAAGGAGAGCGTCGAGGGCCTTCAAATGGCGTGCAAGGGGATTTTTACAACGCTGCCTTCCCAACAGTCAGAGTTCACTTCAAGGACAGCTGCTCATCTGCGATCGATGCAGGCTCTGGCGTACTTTCATATGAAGCGCTCGAAAACGAAGCAAACATCATGGGACCCGGCACCCCTCTCGTCGTCGCCGCCGTTAGTAGTCAAGTACACCGGGAAGAATCGGGGTGTACTTGGAATCATCAGCTACGAGTACCAGCCTCCGCCGGAGTTGTTGGCGGAGACAATCAACGGATCTATCCTGTGTCTCGTTGAGACCGAGAATGTTAAGGCGTTTGATCGTTTCAGAGGGGAGGCTGTCGATCCAAAGCTCACTACGAGTGGCGACAAGATGGACGTGGACGAAGGCAATCCCCTCAATTTGAACGATTTAGTTTCCAGAACACCAGATGGAATCCCGTTCATCCCGAACTCCGACGCCCAGACCCTGGACCCTCGGTACTCGCAAACCCTAGGGCTGGTTCTCCTCCGAGGCATTGATGCGGAGAACGGCGTCCTCCAACTTCTGACACCGATCCCGATGGAGCGTATCGAGGCAGCCAAAGAGGCAGGACGCCATCTTGTCCTCATTCATGGGAAACTCGACTCGCCCGGCTGGGCTTACACAGAGGACTTGTACTACCAATCGTTTGGCAGCAACGACGCAGACTCGAAAGACGACACAGTGGAGTTTATGGACGAGGACACCGAGAGCGACGACTCGGATGCAGAGCCCGAGAACCCGCAGTTGGCCGGCGATATTTGCGGAACGCCGTGGATAGAGGTCCTCCAAGGCCACGAGAAGCGGCCAGTGGGATCACGGGTGTGGAGAGTTCGACGCGACCTAGGGCGGGCCGGTCCGGGGGCAGACTGAGAGGGCGAGAGACTGCACATTAGCGGCGCAGAAGGTGCCGCTTACATAGCGGCCACAGAAAACCCAATTGTATCCCGACCAGTAGTTTTCATCTACACGTGTAAATCTGCATGTCCCATCTGCGCGTCCGGCCACTTGGGGCTACCTCATTACATTTCGACATGCTAGTCCCTGCATTTTACTCCGAGACCCCACATTCTGTGACGTCCGTGAGCCATCAAACTAGGAAGCTTCCCCAATTCTGCCCCTCCAAGTGTGCCCCTCCCTTTGTCATGCTTTCTCATCGCTTATTTCCCCGAACTCTACCCCAACAACCGGCAATTCGTCGCGGTCCCCGATGCCGACGCATGGTCCCGAGAGTTAAGGCTCTCGGATTTCCTCATGGCACAAAACGGTTTGCTAGGACGGCAGTTAGCTTTGTCTCTTGCTCTACCTCATCTTTGACTGAGCTACTGCTGGATTTAGACGGCTTTCGCTATTGTCTGAAGCATTCTCGACCCTTCGCGAACCATTATGACGAAGCTGCCAGAGTCTGAGGTCGATGTCCTCATCATCGGCGCTGGCCCAGCCGGGCTGATGTTGGCGCTCTGGATGGCTAGGCTTGGGGTCAAAACGCGCATCGTTGACAAGAGGACGGCAAAGATCTACTCTGGGCAGGCGGATGGGTGAGTAGTTCGGTCTCTACCTTGATGCTCTCAAAGCTTACTAGTTCAGTTTCCAAGTGAGGTCTCTGGAGATTCTAGACAGCTTTGGCGTCGCAGAGCGTGTATGGAAAGAAGCAAATCGCATGCTAGGTCAGTCTGCTTCCTCAAACGCCAGACACTCGTTCACACTCCGGCAGAGGTAAGCTTCTGGAACGCCGACGAGAACGGCACCATCCATCGCAGTGCCCAAGCCGTCAACACCATTCCGGGCCTCTCGCGCTTCACGGAAACCGTCCTGCACCAGGGCCGTCTGGAGCAGTTCTTCCTCGACGCCATCCGCGACTCGTACGCTACGGACGAGGAGCCCCTGCACGTCGAGCGTATGGTGATCCCGACGTCGCTCGAGGTCGATGAGAGCAAGGCAGAAGACCCAGACGCGCACCCCGTAACGGTGACCTTGCGGCACTTGACTGAGGAGGAGGCGACGCCGACGCAGATGCTGAGTAACCTCAGTGACGGCATCTTCAGGAGCAACCTTGCTGATGACGATGTGGGAGATATTCTGGTCAAGTCGAAGAGCCGCGAGGCAAGAGATGAGATTGTGAGGGCCAAGTACGTTGTTGGCTGTGACGGTGCGCATTCTTGGACGAGGAAGACGCTGGGACCGGAGTTTGAGATGAAGGGCGAAACGACGGATGCCATTTGGTGAGTGGTCAAGGGTTCAGGTCGAGCGGGATGCTGATATTTCCAGGGGAGTCATGGACATTGTCCCTATCACGGATTTCCGTAAGCTATCCCTAGTGTGGCGGACTCTCTGATGCTGACTCTACGAAGCCGACATCAGGTTCCGAACGATGATCCACAGTACTTCCGGCGCCCTCATGATCATCCCCCGCGAGAACAGGATGGTCCGCTTGTACATCCAGCTGAAGGAGGTCTCCGCCGGTGGTGGTCGAGTCGACAGATCTCAGATCACTCCTGAACTTATCTTCAAGTCTGCGCAAAAGATCTTTAGCCCGTACAAGCTCGAGTATCACTACTGCGATTGGTCAGTTAAACGGAGTATCTTATCGACGGCATCGGTTGACATCGCCCAGGTGGACAGCATACCAGATCGGACAGCGGACAGGCGACCATTTTAGCAAGCTCAACCGTGTATTTCTTGCTGGCGGTGAGGTTTCTCGTTTCGCTCTTAGGCTAGGTGTAGGCACTGACTCCAAGCAGACGCCGTGCACACCCACTCCCCTAAGGCAGGCCAGGGCATGAACATCTCGATGCAAGACAGCTACAACCTAGGCTGGAAGATTGGCCTGGCGTGCAAGGACATCATCTCCCGGGATGTCCTGTCGACGTATGAGCTCGAGCGGAAGAAGATCGCAAAGGATCTCATCGCCTTTGACGGAAAGTTTTCGAAGCTCTTCACAGGCCGCCCGGCCAAGGACATCATGGACGAGACGGGTGTTTCTTCGGAAGAGTTCCAGGAGGCGTTCCACACAAGTCGAATGGTATGTACCCCGGAATGATGCATGGACAAAGCTGATACGTCAAAGTTCACAACTGGCGTGGGAGTCAACTACCAGCCGAGCGTGCTCGTGGCCAAGGGGTCCGAAGAGGGCATCGAAAACGACCACGAGCTGAAGAGAAGCGTTGCAAAGAGCAGCCAATCACTCGCGACCAACTGCAAGCTGGGTCAGCGTTTCCCATCATACAAGGTCATCCGCCAATCCGATGCCCGGCTATGGGAGCTGCACCACAAGCTCCCCTCCAACGGCCGCTTCCGCTTGGTAGTATTCGGGGGCGACATCTCCCAGCAGGGTCAGCGTGACACGGTCAACGCCCTCGGCGCCTGGATCGCCTCCTACCTGCCGAATCTGCCCACCATCAAGCTGTCTCCCGGCTCGGACCCCCACAGCGGATCTATGAAGTTCAAGACGGATGAGGACCCCTCCATCGTCGACGTGCTACTGGTGCACACTGCGCCGCGGGATCAGATTGAGATGCTCAAGGATGTGCACGAGATGTATCACCCGTTCGACAGTAAGCTGGGCTGGGATTATGACAAGGTCTTTGTGGACGGCAAGACATTCTATGAGGAGCCTGAGCGAGCGTACGAGAAGTACGGCATTGATCAAGTCAAGGGGGCTGTAGTTGGTCTCCGGCCGGATGGATACGTCGGGCTCGTAACCTCGGTCGGTGAAGATGGGCAGCAAGAGATCCAGAAGTGGTTCGACGGCGTTTTCCAGCGCGGGTAGATAACGCCAATTTATCCTATGAATGGTTGCATGAGACCATCGTCGTTCACGTCATTTCTTGAACTGAAAGCATCGAGTCTCCTAAAGTCACTGAATCGGCGGTATGTATGGCTGTCACTGTTCTCGGGGGCATGGGCTCTGCGGCTGATCCAGCTGTGTCGCTTGCCTTGAGCCTCTGGCCTAGGCTGCCGATGACCTGCGATGTAAGTTGGATCGTTCAGTAAGGTAGCCAGAGTCTTTACCTTAGGTACTAAACCGGGCCGGTTAGGTACCTACCTAGGTAGGTTGGATATTTGTGCGGAGGGCGGGAAGTTTTATATCACTATGGACGCCTGCAAGTAACCGAGCAGCCAGCCAAAGAGCCGCATGCGTGGCAGCTACTGAGAGACTCACCCTGACGATGTTGGCCACTCTTCCGGAAGCGGTGCCAACCATTCCCAGGCTCAACGCCCTAATTCCCTCCACCAGGGCAACCGATTCAACCTGTGCGGCAGGGGTGGCAGAGGCGGTATCATGGAGGGTTCAACCATGACCAACACGCTGCCCAGAATCCCCAACCTCGAGATCGTCCTCAGCACGAAGAACGGCCCAGGAGTGGCCAACGTCACTCCCAAGCAGCAGCAGGCCATTCAAAACGGTCAGGGATTTACCACCGGCATGAGCAGCGTCTTCAACGGCCAGCCGGCTGACTTCTTGTCTAGCACCGTCCAGAACGGCGTTGAGCACATGCAGATGATCAGAGACGTTATTGGCCCTCTTCAGCCTCTGCAGAAGTTGAACTACTATGGCAATCTCAATGTCAAGTCGAACCTTCTTTAGCAACTCACAAACCGCAAGCCATGCGACAATGTGGGCGGCAACAAGACTTTGCGCGCGTCCGCCGGCAATAAGACCAACAGCGAGAAGACGACCATGGATGTCGAAAAGTTCGAGGACGATGAAGATGAGCCGCTGTGTGCCAATTGCCTTGAAAAGGGCCACGAATTCGCCCCTTGTGGCTCGTCCACCCTTGGCAACCGCGCTTTCGTCGTGGGTTGCCCCCGGTGCAACAAGCAACATCTGTAAGATGAGTGCCGAAATGCGCCGAAGGATCCCCATCTTCTCCTCAATGATCACAAGAAGTTCCTCCGGCAACTCGTCTTCCGCGGCAACCTCCCGCCCATTCAGTCGGAGATTGATTTATCGGCGCTCATCATGGGCTTCAATGAGCGCATCGCATATCCGTGGTCCGAGGCCTTCACTCGAGAGCTGCGGATGGATCCCGACTCCATCAAGTACAATCTCGTTTACCGGGACGGTAGATGCGTCACCAGGGTCGTCGACCCTATGATGAAGGATTTGGCCACCATCAGAACTCACATGGACTTCCAAATTCCCAACGAGATTACCCCTCAAGTCATCGCCAGCAACCTCTGCGCACAGGGCTACGTCCGCGAGGCCACGTTCACCAAGACCCTGGAGCAAACCGATTGGATCTCCGGTCCGTGGAGGGGAAAGCTCAAGAAAATGCAGTTTGAGCCCGAAGTCGCCGGTCACATTCACCAAAACCCTCATTCGTATGCCAGTCAGACTGACGGAGTTCCCAAAATTGCTGGAAATAGCGAAGGAGACTCGGAGCGACGCTGATAAGAAAACCTATACTGGTTAGTACATGTACAGTCTTTAAGAATTACAGTCTAGGATAGTCTCCGCTCGGAGGTGGAAATCGCTGGATCCTCCACGCACTTCACTCCATCCTCATGCAGATACAGTAGTAACAGTAAATGAAAGTTGATGATGATTATTCTGCGTGCTCGTTGTGACATGCCTCTGTGCCTGTATCTCCTGTTCATGGAATGTGACTGCTGATTCTTCGAAGGCTGCGAGGGTCTGCTCAGGACAAGGCAGAAGCTTTCGTCCAGGTGCGAGATCTGGAGATCGAGTTCTACAAGCCAAAGGTTTCCTTGTTGCACTCATCCTCGCCGATATCACAAGATCGCTGTTGATTTATCCTGAAAATGTCTTGCGCGGGATTCGTTTGTGCGCAGCACGTTCTGTCGGCAATCACAAGTCAGGAAGCATCGAATGTAAAGCGACACAGCCTCCACCAGCTTAATTCCCCAGCGAAAGACTGCACGGCCGTCCTGAAGGCGTTGTGGAAAGAGCATCGACAGAAGACCAAGGCCCTTCGGGAAGCTCGTTTTACGAAAGGTTGATCTGAACTGGGGGAATGCACTTAATTATGGAAAAGGCCATGCAAGTTGCACAAATCAAATTGCAAAAGGGTGAACCCAATCCCAGGTGCGGAAGAACCCGCGCGGCCTGGGGCAAAACACAAAGTCTAATTGGCTGACAGGCCCAACCCCTCCTCAATAACATGAGAACGTGTCATCCCGTTTTCACTTCTCCCATCTTCATCCTCACATCCATCTCATGACCTTCGCATATCCGTCATACCCTTCATCGATGACATCCAACACGCATCGCAGTCATTCATACGCTTTAGCCAGGCATCATCTAGAAGTCTAGATGGGGTTCGGCTGAGGCAGGCGAGGACGCGATCGCGTGCAGCGATGGCCTCAAACCATCCACTCTCTCTGCGATACAAACGGAATCCTCCCAACAGAACCGTCCTGGAAAGAAAAAGAACGACAAACCCTTATCATCAGATGATGGCCGGCATGATGCCAGTCAATCAAACTCGTGATGAGCACCGACCCGAAAGAAATCGCTAACATAGGAAATCCATCATTACCGCTCAACCAACGCCTTCACCCCGTCTCCCTTTTCATCTACCGAGTGCGAAAAGAGAAGACCCAAAAAAGAGAAAAAAAGCTCTGACCTGGATCGCTCCGAAAGCCTTTTGGTAACCCGGTCGGTCAAGGTTTCTCCTCGTTCGTGAGTGACAATATCCGGGATATTCCCGGCTGCCACCGATAAGATAAGCCAAGGACACCAGCACATGGGACAATTCGGTCAAGGCGATTTAGGTGACGAGTGTCGCCGGCAACAACTGATATTGCCGCAGCCTTTTCCTGTCCTCATTGCGAGAATTTGTCGCCGATACCTCGCAGGCTTTCCGACTGGCCGTCATCGGTTTCCGGTTGCGAAGTCTGGCTTCCGCCGTCGCCGCCGTCGCCGCCACCGCCGATGCGAAGCGCCTCATCGACTCGAGCGACGACTCTCTCAGCTTCTGCGACTGGGTTCCGTCCCCTCTCGACGGCTCCGATGGTGTGACAGCCGTGTCCGATCCCGAGGTCGAGATCATCGAGGAAGTGTTGCAGGCGAGCAAGGGCGTCTGCCGACGTCTGCGTACCGGAAACACTCCTGCCCCCAACGCCGCTGCCACACAATCAGCCAAACGAACGACGAGTCCGAATGCATAACACAAAAGAGGAGGATACAACTCGTAGAGGTGAATGGGAGTGGGAGACTGCTCGGCGTGCTCAATCAGCCGCGGTTGGTACTCATGAGGCAGCAGAGCCTTGGTTGGCCGCGATAGAGGCCGGAGCTTCTATGCTGTCCTGAACCTCGCGCTCCATATTGATTCTCGGGGAATGGGCGGGAAGCTGAGAGGAAGATGTTTCGTACGGAAGACGGTCTGTAGCGGCGCGCCTTCTGGAAGGCCGGCGGAGCTTGTTGTAGCCGGGACGAGTGAAGCCCTGGCTGCGTTGCGTCTCTGGCACTAGCGTTGATGAGGGCCAAGGTACAATGGTATGCGGCAGGCAGCTTTAAAGAATAGATTGAAGTGCTACTTTGGCAAAGACACAGAATCGAGTGAGTGTTGGGTGAGGTTCTCATGGCACGATTATTTTCAACAAGGTGAGCGCACGGAAACTCGAGAAGACGCTGCGGAAGAGGGCGGGCGGGCAGAGTGACGACTCGGGAGGAGCACGAGTGCGAACTCGCGGTAGGGGACATAACGACAGGGATCTTGGACAAGGATGAAGACAGAGGTACATGACTGGGATGCTAGGTACATTCTGGATGGTAGTGTGATGGGCGACCTTTGCAGGTCGGCCTTATACAGCAGATTGCCCCGTAGTCCATCTACAGGTCAGGGTACTTGCTCCCCAGAGTGGTCGTGGATGGAGCTCCCAGTGGACCCTGAGCTGCCTGGGGCTTTCTTAACGAGCGAAAACCCGTTCCTTACTTGTTCGGTACTAAATTCAAATGTACAATAGCGCGCTGTTGCCGTACACATGGTACTTTGCGGGCTTGTAGTTCTGTATGTCGCCTCTAGCAGCATCATTTTCCCAGATGCTAGCGGGCGCTCCATTGACAAAGGGCGGCGCGCTTCCTCAAAAACGACTTGTTAAAAAAAAAAAAAAAAAAGGAGCGCCAGAGACCGGACAAATGGGTTAAGCTCCTCAACTAAGGTAGATTGGGATGTCTTTTTCTTGTTTACTGGCTCAAATAATTATCGACGATTTTGTCACTCTCTGGATGGGTAGCTGGTATCTCAGGTGAGGTACCGAAGGTACCTACCTACCTAGAGAGGACGAGGACCGGGGCCAGCAGGGCCAGCAGGGTTATCCACCGTCCGCAGCACCGGCGATGTCCAATCAGGAGCAAAGGCGGTACCATGATGACGCCAGATTCCTTGCGGGCAGTACCTTCAGTCAGCTCCGCTCCGCCCCACCTCCCTCCATCACGCACAGGCACAGGCACAGGCACAGGCACTGGGACGACGACGACAGACGACAAATCTCAGGTTGCCGTGTCTTACCAGCAGCTTTCCCCTTCAGGATCCGTCTGAATCGCTGCTCAACCGTGCCTCTCCTGGTTTTCTCCATGTTCTTTTCCTCCTTTGCTCTGTGTCCATACCTAAGGCACCCGGTCCGATCCCCTTCGGCGCAATTGTGGTTCGCATTGGAGCGCAAAGGCAACTAAGGTAAGCTGCCTGATTGCCTTGCACCCACCGCAGCCCATTTGCAACGAATTGACAGACGGCAGAATCAATCCCAAATGGCCGATTACGGCTTTGAGGGAAGAAAAAAAAAGAGGGATGGGGGAGCTACTTCTGGACAGCGCGGGAAAAAAGAGACCGAGGCCAATGTTCCCGTGCAGCCAACGGGAAGCTTCTGGGACATCTTCTGACATGACCCCTCATAACGCAGCTCACTCAATATTTTGCGTACCTTAATCCTCGTCCCTTCTGCATCGATCATCACCCATAGACATTCAGCACAAAGGAAATCTTGCTTACACCAGGCGCGATTCGATCTCGGTGATTATACCTAACCCTAAGGATACAGCTAGCACTGGAACCACGCGAGTTGCCCGACGCCACGAACCTCAGTCGGCTTGCCATCCAGCGGTCATCGTGCCGATTCGTCACCGGTACCGCTGGAGAACAGCTCGTCGACTTTCGCAACGACTGCTCTTGCGGCTAGAACACGGTCCTGCCGCCTTTCAGTGGAGCTAAGACGGTGACTGCCACCACCGGCAAGCTCGAGCTCAATATCATTAAGAAAGCATTCCAGGCATCCTTTGGCTTCTTCTGTCGACTTTGAAGCGGGTGCCGGTTTGCGCTGGAGTCTCTGCAAGGTGAAGCTGTCAACTGAGAACTCTCACGGCGTGATGAAACCAAGATGAACCAAATGGTGGATGGCGCGGTGAGAGGAAAAGTGAAGGTAAGGTGTTTTCAAGTCTCATCCCCGCAGGTCTTGGGCACGTGCGAGGTAATAGAGCCTTGGTCGGCGACGCCAGAGGCAGGGGCAGCGTTTGGCTCTCGTGCGACAAGCTTCATATTGGAGCTGGACTTGAGAATGCGCTCTGAATGAAAGATACAGCCACAGCGGCTGCTCAGAGAAGTACAAACCCACGTGAGAGTTGAGACTGCTGTATGTGTTTGCTTCGATGAAACAGATTCCAGATTCAACCCACGCCAGGTCACTTCGGGACAGGCGGAGGAAGGGCAACGAGAGGGTAAGATACCGTGCAGTAGTGCTTGAAGTTGACTTGAGCTGATGTCCTTCTGCTTGACAATCAACGTATTTTGAAGGGCAAGATGGAAAGCTATACAAGAAGAGTCGTATCGGACGAAAGCTGGCGACAGACAAAGTTGCAAGCCGTAAAAACGGAAGGAACAGCATGGGTTCGAGGACGGGGAAGCAGCGGCGAGACATGTTTTACACACAATGTCTAAGTATGCTCTAGACAAAAAGGTCTAGCACGAGGCTACCCAGAACTCTTCCTTAGACCCTGTCGGGTGGTGAGCGAGGCCATGCAGCTCACTGACAGGACTCTCCGTCAGGGCGCGATGCCAACATTCCTTCTCGGGCACGAAGATGATCCGGGTGGTCTTACTTAAGTTAAGGTATCTAGTCAGGGCTACTCTGCGCATTTAATCGTGCTGTCCGCATTGCCTGGCCCCGCTCCAGTCGACACCGGCGCCTAGCCAAGAACTCCGCCAAGGTTATCGTCACCCGAGAAACCCTCACTATCTGGTCCATTGCGTCTCCCTTGCAGAGCGGGATGTGTTGGGGTTAGGCTGGCGAAGGCCCGGGCCAGGAACTCCGTCGAGATGCAGAGGGATAACACATATCACGTTGGCACTAACAGAAGTAGGGGCCACGGAGTCGAGATGGTGCTGGCGGTGCGTATAAAAAATGCGAGACTCCACCAAGGCGCCGAATTGGACAGGGGGGGGGTTCGAAATTCGATTTCGAGCCCCTCCCCCGGTCGCCGCCTGTTTCCTTCCGTCTCGCTAGCTTGGAGCATGCTCGTCTCCCTTCCAAACTGTATGTGAGCCAAACAGGCCGTCTTCGGATGCGGGCCGGCTGGAATGGTGTTGAAGATGTTGCATGGTTTGCACACCCATGCGTCTGGCCCAAGAGGACATCGACATGCACCCCGCGCCTTCGGATGCCTTGCATCTTGCATTTCATCTTGAGGTGCGATGCCCGTGCCGGAACAATCCATCCATCACCATCTTGCAGCGGGCCGCGACTCTTTGGACTCTCAACGAAATGACGTCGCTGACCAGCTGCTCTGTGCACTGCAGCAGCAGCAGTTGCGACTGACACACCTGCCACGACTTCTCACTCGATCATTTTGGCATCGGAGGTGAGCTCAGATTAGTCGGGGACACCCCTCGCGACCAAGATCGCCGTTCTGCGCCAAGAAGAGACTAAACTACAGGCCATTGAGATGTTGATTCTGATTATGCATGCTTGCCTACTACTTTTCTTTTGAAAAAACCCACATGCTGAACGGCCGGTTGGGTCCCGGAAACACCTCGAGCCAGGAAATCCGACGAGAAGATGGAGCAGGGCTTGCCTCCCATTCACTAGGCTTCTAGTGGTTCGCACTGGCGGCCATAGACTGCGCTGCCTTGCCGCCTTGCACTAACCAAAAAAAACTCAAGGCGGCCTGGCAGGTTTTCAAAGGCTCTTTAAGAACGGCCCCCCTTGCCGCTACGCTTCTCATGCCAACCTCGTCTCAATTCTGCCATCCTATGTTTTTGGACAAGTCAATGCGTACTTTCACAAAGGTCGGGGTCCCCAGCCTCAATTGACCAGTCTGTGCGGCTCGACAGGGAGCTGCTGTCCGAATAGGGAAGGTTTGGCGTCATGGCGTAGATCCTTTTTCAGGGCATCCCGCCAACGAACAAGCTTAAAAACAGACGGGTCCACTGAATGCCGAAGACTCCCGTCGGTATCGAACAACCTGACGGCCAAACCCAATCTAGCATTGACCTAGACAAAGCAGCGAGAATCATCACCGCCCTTGTAAAATAATATGTCACAAGAGCAAAACTTTTTATTGTATGATCAAGGTAGTGAAAGACTAAATACTCGCTTTCCTCTTGACCCCACGTTCTCCCGCATTGCTGCCCCTTCGAGATCCCGATTCCTCCGGTCACCAAGCTCAACGCCCATGTCTCTCGCGAACACAAAAACACCGGTATCAGAACGCTCCTACACCCGAGTTTGCATGTTTCTCTAGCGAAACGAGTCTTTGGGGATGAGAGTATTTGGGTCCTCGTCATCGGTCTCGAACAGGAAGCTTACGAATGGCCCGGCGCCGGGCTCAACATGGTCATCGTCTACGACATTTGCCTGATCTGGGCTCGGAAAATGATTGAAGAAGGCATCAGCATTCCTATCAACAGTTTCTTTAGGCAGCAAATTGATCTCAGGCACACTCCCGCCCATGAGCCCCACGTCAAGGAACCAAGCCTCGAGACGGAGACTATTGTCCATTCTATCTGGCCTTCATCTCGGCTTGACGGCATGCCCGCCCAGAACCCCGGTAGTGCATCTGGCTCTCGGTTCACCGCACCGAAGAGCAACTTCGAAAACGCCGTGCAGCTTGTCACCGGATGGCTGAACAATCTCAGACACGTGAAATATTCTCCCGAAGAGCGGTACAACTGGTTTCGGGACTGGTGCACCAAAGTGCATACCAATCTGGAATTGGAGGAGCAGGATATGGAGAAGGCGTGCAGACAGGCACAGGAGACCAAGATTGGGGATTGGAAGCACATCGAGCCGGCACTCTATGGGGTCGATTTTGAGAAGGAAGCCCGTCTGGCTGCGTTGCTGACGCAACACGGCGATCCGAAGGTAGTCTCTTGGGGCTAAACTTGTCCCAGATCTTCTGTCGTACCTCCAGCGGTGTTGTCTGCACTTTATATATGTCCTTCTGAGGAAGCGGGATCAAGGGGAGACCGAGCGCAAGAGGCTGGCGAGGAGGCAGGGCGTTGTCCCGCTTTCTGCGTTCCTGTGCATCGACGATGCACTTGGCCAGTTGGGTGTCATTTGCGTCTTTGGCCGGCGGCTGGCCGTTCCATGGGAATTCTGTCGCTTGTCAGTATTGGAAATTGCGCCCCGAAAATCTGACATTACCTCCGGCCTTGATCACCCTGCGCCAGAAGTGTTTGTCGACAAGCCAGACGAAATACTCCTGGGAAAATGGAAGTACCCCGCGTTCGCCATACTGGTTGGCGTACTGGTTCTCCATCAACTGGTAGCTTCTCTCGAATCCGGCCTCGTTGCAATCCGTATTCACCTCGAGGAACTTGGCCAGCATAGCGGCGCGGCGCTCCTCAGGCCCAGTCATCCTGGCTCGTGTAGGATGTGAGCCTCGATGGTTGTGGTGAGGCAATGACAGGGTCGAGGCTTGTAGGAGTTAGGAAAAGAGGGAAAGTGACAGTGGCCCCGGGTTCACCTCTGACCAGTACCTACACTGTACCTCAGTGGGCTGCGCTAGGATAGTGGGTCAATGGGCTCGGGAGGGGCCGCTCCAGCAATCCCGGCCTTTTTGCGCCAAGCCGCCTGAGCCAGTAACGATCAGAGTATTCTCACCCCCTCAGGTTGCCCGTGTGCTTTCGGGACTGCGCAGGCTCTCTTAATGTGCGAATTTCTTGAAGTTCCTTCATACTCAACCTGGCGGGCGGGACAATATGGGATGGTCGTGAGTGTTTGCAGAGCATGTCAACGAGTTCTTCCTTTGATCAAAAGCCCACTTGCCGCCGAAAAGACCGCCGATCCCATGAGTTTGCATGTCCCCTTACTGAGAACAGCGACCGCTAGAGTACTATTTCTCACAATTGAGCACGGCTTATTATCGCAAAAACAGTAAAACTTTATTGAGAAATACGCGCAAAAAGTCGAAAACACCCCGATTGCGAAGCACGAATTGAGCGAATCCACATAGACAGGCCACACCTGCCAAAAAAAAAACCTCGTCCAAATCCGCCCACTAGCATTCCCACCTCCTCGATTCGTCCCTTCATTATCTCATGACATTCGCATCGCTCTGAGCGACCTATTCTGTACTCAATGAAATCTCTCAACTTGGTCTGCGAAACACTATGCCCATTGTTCGCCTACTTCTGACTCCGCCGCAACGGCGAGTATTGAAAACTCAATGAAAGCCTGCGGAGGAAAAGAAAAAACAAATTGCGAGATCTGCAGCGGGAGACTTGTCAGTGTGACTGTCACCTTGGATTGGCTAGGTGAGTACCTAGGATGAGTACGTACCGCACACCTTGTATACTGTTGCCTCCCGGTAGATCCAGTCAGAGGTACCGCTGTCACTGTGCGATGGCTCCATTACATCGACCCGCTCTGGGGTGTGCGAACCAGACTGTCGGGTCGTCTTAGTGCACCAAGCCCAAAAAAGCAAAGCGTCCAGCAACGTGCCCACAGCCCCTGCTGCCCTGTCCCTTGTGGCGCACGTGCAATGGTCGCCCCGGGAAGAGAGGTACGTACCCTGGCAGGTACCTCCTTGGCTCGGTATGTCAGCTGCAAGGAAAGCTGGGACCAATCATAAATCTCGCACGCCAGTGTCGCAGCTCAAATCGAGAATTGCGAACCAATGCCTCGGAGGCTTGCATCGTCATCCCGTGGAACAGCTTGACCTGGCAAGGCCCTGTCATCATTCCGGGCTGCAAAGCTCCGATCGACACGAGTAATGTCGGCAGCGACCCTCTCTGCACGGGTCTGCAGATCTTTGGCAGAGCCGATGGAGTTTGCACGTTGCAGAGAGTTGTCTGAGAGGAAAATTTCGAGTCGCGTGCTTTGCTGCGCATGCATGTCACTAGAGTGAGGTGGTCCGGCCGGCTCAGGGTCGCTAAGCAACTAGGTATCAGTACCTAGGTAGGTAGAAGGTATACTTGGAGAGACGGAAGTCGACAAAGTATGAAGACATTCCCGAGGAAAAGGAAAGATCGAGAAAGGGCGTTGACTATTAGATGCAGTGACATACCCGTTGGTGGAGCCTTGGGCAGGATGCATCGATGACATGTCGACAAGCCGTTAATGTGTCAAGGAGTGACTTGGAGAAGGGACAAAAAAAAAAAGTAGTTGGGCAGGCAAGTTGAGGAGTTTGATGAATCGAATGTGCGAAACTGGTCGAAGAGAATGGTCGGAGGCGGCGAGTAAGTGATGGTTTGGTCTGGTACTTCGTAGCGAGAGTCGTCGAGGAGCAAGTAGCAGCCCTTGACAGGAGCTGATCTGGCAGAAAGTAGTATTGATTGATGAACGTAGACCGAGGATGAGCAGACTGTTGTGTTATTGTGTGCATGCAGTATTGGGGCAGGTTGGATTTAAGGACCTAAATTGGGCATTGGGTCTTTGGATTCTCGTTTCAACAAGAGCAGTGATTTTGCGAGTTTGGATCTCCCGCATGTGGTGCCAAGAGGGTGGAGGGTGGCAGTGCAGAGAAGTACACCCCATTGGCTGTTGCGGTCATGTCGCCAAGACTGTCAGGTACCTGGCCGCGCCGAGAGGGGTCAGGGGGGAGGGAAAGTGGCCTTGCCTCTTGGCTTAGAGGCTTAGGTGGCGTTGGCGACCAGCCGCTGCTGCATGCTGATTTGCGAGGGACGAACACACCCTGGGCTCTTTTGAGAGTTCCCGTCTCTCAATAGGTGGGCCGTCTCGTCTCAAATTATGGATAGCATGGCAGGCCCTGGCCTAACCGATGATGCAAACCGGGAGCTATCGGCAAGTACCTTAGGTACCTAGAAGACGTACTCCAACTACCATACGAGGTACCTACCTTCTCCTCGTGTTCCAGGTAAGCCTGACGAAGTTCATCAACAGATGCACCTGCTTTGTAAATGTAGGCTTAATGTCCTCCACTTTGACTCCGGCACCCGGCCCTGGCGATCATCGCAGGGCAATGGGCGCCTTGCTCCAACTTCCACAATTCCACTCAAGTACTTAGTACCTAGTTGCATCATGTACAGAGTACCTATTCGCCAACTGGGTGACAGTCTCAACCATCGTTTGCCGCACACCACCAAAGAAGCGCCCACGAGGAGGCATCACGCCAGTGCATACTCGTTGACTGGAACTCATCCTATCCGATCCATACACTGTGCGCTGCTCTGCTGTCGAGGGCTACGGTGGATTCAAAGTTACGGCTGTCGGCATTCCTGTCTGAGCACTCATTGTTCCAATCAAATAATGTCTCAATTCATTTCTCGAAGAAACTGGGGGATAGAAGGCTCGGGATTTGAACGACCGATGCTGGAACGCCTCCCCAAATCCAGCGCTGCATTTTGCCATCGCCTCTCCCGTCTGTTTGTCAGCCGCGGTTCGCCCGCCCCGACCCACCTCAACTTGCGTCCAGGATTTGCGAACCATGCAGACCAATTGCCTCCATAAACTACCTAGGTAATGTACGAGTTCGAGAGACAGTAAATCAGTTCAGGCGCCGTGCCTAAATTCTTCACGATGCGCGTCATGTTTGCCGAAATTTTAACAAAGAGTTGAGCAGCAGAGAATTGAGCTCTTGCTCTTTACCCATCACCTTCACCGTCGGCGAAGAGCAAGGAGACGGCGCTTCCCTCGAGGAAGCAGAATCAAACGAAGACCGTTCACGCCAGGGCAAATGCCTCGCAGGGCAAATGGTCGCCAGTTCGTAGGCGGAAAAGAGGTCTCTTATCTTATCTCGGCGGAAGAGTGGCCGACGACCGATAGGCGCCAATGGGCGCATTGCGTAAACCATTCCCTTTCACCTCGGGAGAAAGATCACCGATGACGGAGAGACGCTGCCGTCCAGTGAGATCATGTTGAAGGGTTGGTGGGGGATGAGGGGAAGTGGTCCCCGCACAGCATGTGCTCGAGGACCGCCCCAGCTGGCTACCCTCAGCCAATCGCTCGTCCGACGCAACTCCCGTCACCGAATCCGACACACGCTTCACTGAGATGGAATCTCGATGTGAATTGGAAGGGAATCGCCCGCCAATCGTCACCCCTTGTAGATGCCCAAAGTAGACTTGCATGAACTAGGTGTCACGTTATGAGCAGTTGGCCAAGGCTCTGGAAGATCGGAGAAGCGCTCTCTAGACCCAATTGCGACACTCAGATACAGCCTATCACGGTTAAAAAAAGGCAAGAAGAAGTGACGAGCGTGATGGATGGCTCCTCTGCCTAATGCATCTCGAGGCCTGACATTTCAACCCGACCGGCCTACGATCCAGCCGAGAAACGCGCGATTGAACTTCTCCAGCTCGGGCAGGATTTGTCTATGCCGTGTTAGGGTAACTACCTAGGTAGATGAGACCTTGGGCGTTACCTCAGAGCCCTAACAGATTGAAAGCCAGTGGCTTTCAGTATCCTCGTGGGCAATTGGTGATCCTCAATGAAACGTCACCTGACCGACGACAGTTGCGGTTGCCAGCGTCAATGGCAGGATGTTTCGCCCTGTAAGGCGGGTGCGAGGGTCCCTGCAACATCCATGAATGTTTCTGCGTCTTTGTTCCCGACAAAGCTTGGTCAGACCACGTCGGATGTACTTGCTGCATGGTCAGTGCGGTTGAGAAGAAATAACGGCCGCGGGCCGAGCCGTTCTTCGGGCACCTGTCAGGGTCCGACGGCGTTCGTCTCATTGTCAATCTAGGTTCAAACTCTGATAATGAACTAGGGTTGCTTGTCAAATGTCAAACCACTTACCTGGACTGGTCATGTAGGAGAATTCGATAGGTTAGTTCACCTCCGCGATCATTTCCACTGGATCATGGCTACAGCAAGAGGGACGAATTGTACAGATAGGCGTTGAGACTGAGTCTACATCTAAGATTGTCGTATTGCCATCAGAATATAATGATTCTAACCTTTTGAGACTGCCACATACGACCATACCCATTGGAAAACTCGGGATCCCGTCCGCTCTCCCATAGATAAGCCAATGAGGGCCGGATTAGTAGTTGGGTCGGTGACGACCAGCGAATACCTGGTGTTGTATGTATTCTTTTGTGAGTTGCATTTTGCAGTTTTTGATTACTGTGACCCACACCCGGTCAGGATCCCCTGCCCCTCGTCCCCAATTCACGCATGAAACCCCCATGTCTGGATGCGCCCGCACTCCTTGCCGTTCGCCATCATGACCAGATGATGGCCCTTCCACAGGGGGGACGGCTCTGGTCGAGTTTGTGGCCCTGCGTCTGGAGCCTATCCAGGCCGTAGCCTGGCGTCACCAAGGACTCGCAGACCCGATCAGTTCGCAAACAAGCCCAAAATGAAAGCATCCATGAAGCCCGCGAGTGCCGTCTACAACTGAAGGAAATGTTTTCACAATGTCCCTTCAGAACCAAAGACAACTTGAAAGAACGTGATAATGGCCGAGGCGTTCTTGCGCGCTGGTCAGCATCCGAAAGTCGAGCGGCGCCTGGGGTCTATCCACTTACGAACGCCGGTGCTTGGCCCATCCCGCTGGACAACCGCCAGCCCCAACACCTCAGAGATAGAGTTCCAGATAGCGCCAATTGCCACGTGCACTTGACATGAGTTTTAACTACCATTCAAGTCTGGCGACCATCGTTGGAGAATTGGCTGCCGATAGCCCTGAGGTTATCCGGGACGGCAGGCGAGACGGTGGCTGGCTGGCTGACACGGTTCGGCAACAGTCGATCGACAGAAGCGACGACTGCTTGGGTAGAGACTTGACGGCCTTGTTGTCTCTCGATACTGTCCTAGGGCTTCCATCTAGACTATAGACAGATTTGTCTTGAAGGAAGAGTCGGAATCGCTCGGCCGTCTTGTCTTGCTGTCTTCGAAGGGTCGCATCGCCGTCGCTATCAAGCCAGAGAGTCAGCAACTTCAGGCACGTTGCGTCAAGGGTTTGGTGACATGAGATGGTGCGAAAGAAGAAAGGAAGGAATGTCGATAGGGGATGGTGATGAGGGTCTGTAGGATTGAAGGGGTCCTAGGGAGCTTGGGAACTTGCGTGCTGGCTGAGCCGTGGGCAGCAGAGTTGGAAGCCATCTCTTGGGATGTATGAGTGTGGAGAGTCGACCACGTCTGCGCAGGATAAAAAAGGATTTTTTTTTAAGGAGAGTGAAGCAGTTTGTTCACTGTAGATAGAGCATGCAACGGGGGAAGAAGAACGGATCAGGCTCTATAGGTGCATGAAACCCGAGAACGATGTAGTTTGCGAGGAACTCTGGAACGACAACATCGGGGGGCTCGAGCTAAATACATGTTTGGGGGTGTCTGTGGGCATAGACGGTGGAAAGAAATCATGCTCGGGGAACTCTCATCCTCGCGGGGGACGAGTGAGGACTTTCAGACTAAGGTACCTAGCTTCGGGAGCTGGGGAGAAGGAGAATTCGCTTTCGATCATGCCCGGGCTGAGGCCCAGTTTAGTTGGCCCCACTTTGGTAGGCCCGGGTAGCACAGACGCACAGCACCAAGGGAACCTGGAAGGGTGTGGCGATAGTAAAGGTACCTGTAGTCGCAGCGTCGTAGGCGTTCGCCAGATGTGTGATAATTGTACGGGGAGGCACAATTGTGGCTCCAGACGGTTCGTCATTACAACAGACTGCGCCGGAAGCCCGAAACTTCATCAACCCAGCAGTACTAAGCACAGAAGCTGTCAGTCAATACTGATAAGGGAGAAGACCAGCCGGAGCGGTGTGCGGAAACATGCCGATCGCAACGCACAAAATGGCTTCTCCAAAGAGCGAAGCAGAGACTTCAAAGTTGCTCCCTGAGCCGTTTGCGCAGGCAAAATCGGAAAACGACGACGACGACGGTCGAGGCGTTCGATGCAGTTCGGCCCTCAGATGCTGACCGAGCAAATCTGGAAGCATCAGATGGCTCCCAATGGAAGATCGGACGGTCACTGCGCCCCGAGGCGACCTGGAGCGTTTCCACAAGCCAAGTGGCTCACCACCCTTGTATGTGCTTTTACTCGCATTTTGTCTCTTGCTGAGCTGAAAAACCCATGTCCAACGTCTCGAGTGCTGTGCGTTGATGTCCAATCACGGGCACTAAGTGGGCCCAATGACCGCCTGCCTCGACTGCTCCGCGTACCATCCTCGGCGCCGTTTGGTTAGCGTGCACCGTGCACCACACAGTTAAAGATCTTTGATGGGACGGTACCTTACGGTAGTCACTAGTGGAGCACGACGACCAACATCTATGGGGAAGAGCAAGACGAGGTAAGGTACCTAGGTACGTACCCCAGCCGAGCGGATCGTCAACTGGCTCGTGTTCTGCCTGACTGTGAGCTTGGGAGGCTTGAACACCTGCAGTCAAACATATCAACACGGTTTCTCCGTAATTCTTTCACTTCTTGTCCCTGCACTTTTGACAGATTATAACAGGATGGTTTATTCGAGAATCTAAACTTCAATTATTTCACAAACAAGAAACCGGCAATAAACAGATATAATGCGCAACACAAAAGGATTTGCGGGAATCTGATGCGGCCGCACTGATTAGCCCCCGAATGTCACTGTTTGGGGCCGTACTAGGGACCCACTTACAACGGTCGTCGCCGCCGAAGGCTACGCGGGGTGACGAGGGCGCGTCAAGCAGCCGCTAATTTATCCGCATGCACTTGGTTCAACGGCGCCATTTGCCGTGTGCGACTAACTCCGTAGCCAATTCAATATCAACGTCGTGGGAGATTCGTGGGGACATGGTTCCCGACGCCCCCAAGGTCTGCCGGCATGGTGGGGCGATCTGTTGCGACCTTTGCATGGCCGCCGGCTTGACTGGAGAGCAGCTTTTCGGCAATGGAGATAGAAGCGCGTATACATTGTGCACGGCTTCTGTTCCTATCTTCACTGCCTATGGTGGAGCCGTCGGGGCTGTGGAAAGCCTGGTCGGATAGGAAGCTTTTTAGTCTGGCCGTCGATTGGTCTTGCAATTGCTGAGGGGTGGACCGAACGGGTGTCTCTCCACTGGTGAGTGAGGACATGGGGTCAGTTCACAGCCTGCCTAACAGAAACGTGCTTGTAGAATAAAAGAAGAGAGGAGAGTTGCTAGGAAATCTGAGAGAAAAAAAGACGAGCATGGTGAGAGAAGGCTCGATACTTACACGTCGGCGGATCCATGAGCGGGGGTGCTTGATGCCATGATGAGATACTCTGAAAGACGGAGTACACAATGGTTGTTGGGCAGAAGGTCACGCACGGTGCGTAGTATGATCGAATAATGTCTGCGCTACAGCTTGAAATCTCTGGGAGAGGTCTTATTTCGAAAGTGGTCGGGGATCCCTAATTTAAGTATCGATTCCGCACGCCTCATTCAACGTGCGGTTCAATCTTCGCAGATTCAATTCCCCCCCAAAATTGTCACGACGGGATGATCCCCTTGGGTGGTTCCGGGGTCGGTGCGCCTGGGCAGGTCCACCGCGGGTAGACCTGTACTTAGGGGGATTCTAAAGCGTCAGCACGCGTCGACCTGCACTTAGGGGAATTACAGCCAGACGGTGCAGTCCATCACGCGTAGACCTGCACTTAGGCCTAGGCTTCATTGTGAAACGGAGCCCTCCTACTGGCCCAGTTTGCCAGCGCCAGCCGCCAGGCACCTAACGGCAAGGCGCCCCGCCCCTGGATGGATCTCATTAAGCATCGAAACCGTGTACGTTAAGCGCAGCCGGTTGTCGTGTCTCCCTGGCCCCAGCTGGTCGCCGCCAGGAATTGCGTGGCTGCCAGCGTGCGTGGCCACTGTTGTCTCGAACTTTTGTAAATTTTTAGATTTTTTTTTTTTTTTTTTTTTGCTGTTTGCCTATTGAATCGTGACCTAGAGGTAGAGGTACTTGCGGTACTTGGAGCGCATTATACCGTTTGCCAACTGCCCAGGCCGCCCTTGTTGGCTTGAAGGGCTTGGTTTTCCCTGGCGACGATGCCCCCCCACGCTCAGTGATAATTTCGATCACGCGCAACAAGGGCTTCAATTGCAGCGTGACGAGGTCTTCAACTGTAGGTACCTAGGTAGGTGGTGATAATAGGTACTGTAAATGTGAGTAGCTCCCTGGGGTGGCGCCCTGGCGGGCCCTCGGGGCCGGCAAGGCCCCACACGGGCAGGAGATGCGGATTACACAGGCATGGATTTAGCCGGTCTCATCTTTTTCGGGCTTCACAGGCGTGTACAAGGGGACAGCCTGACGACCCATGCTTGTATTACCTACCTACCTTATCCGCCTAAGGTAAAGTAACCAAGGTAGATACCTAGGTATGAACCCTTGACCGCCAAAGACTGCGGGTGGCTCTGCGCCTCCAGAGCGCACTTGGCCACGAGGTAACGGTGGACTCGGACCATGTGCAGGCTATCGAAGAAACTGCTGCATCTGATATACACGTACAAGAACACCATGGGGTTAATCAGAGACACGAACCATTAAGCGCATTCAATTGGATATCTTAGGAACGCATGCGGCGCTCAGAAAAAAAGAGAAACAAAACCCCCCCGCCCCTCTGCCTTCACTCAGGCACTTGACGATGGACTCAAGGCCTTAGGGTCAAACTGGGACCCGACCCCCGCCAAATAGATCTCGTTCTTGGCACAACCCGGTTGACTTTGAGGGGAGAAATTCCCGAGGCGTGTCTGAAGCTGCTCATCGACCCTGGTGATGTTTGCGAGAAGCCTCTGGCGCCGGCTGTTTTGGTCTTCTTCGCCGACGGATGTGGCGCATGCGATGGCCGCAGCAACGTGCGGGGTGACAGCATGCTTGCTGTTGCACAAAACGCCAGTAGAGCTGGGGCTTTGGGATGCAGTGACACTGTGAAAGGAACAACGGTTGGGGTAAGCGCAGGATCTGGATTGCCATTCGTGGACCAAAGCCCGGGGGATCCGTCACTGATACAACCAGCGGATACTCGGTGAGGGGCAGGGTGAGGGGCTCGGTGAGGGGCTCGGTGATGGGCTCGGTGAGTCGGTGAGTCGATGACCTCGCGATGGCTTTCATGGTCTGAGGAGACACGGCGTCTCGACAAGCCGCGGCCCAGGATGGCAATAGATTGATATAACGAAACGATTGAAGCTGCTTACCTCGTGTCACTGCCATGCTCTGCTACGGTTGAAGACATGGGGAGCTTCGTTGACGGTGAAGACGGACGATGGGTACCGTACCTATGTCTAGATAGAGTCGTTCGGGTAGCTCCTGAACCAAAACCGCAGGCTTAATTCGAGTCAAAGTATGATGAATAATGGACAGACTATCAAGCTGCAACATTTCAAGAGAGAGCAGGCGGATGGATTTAAGTAGAATCTCCATGCTGGGGCGGACACTTCAACCATCGAGCATGTATGGGAGTGTTGGAAGCTCCATGAGTCTGGGCGCATGGTGGGGGAACGCCATTTTTGGAGAAGGGCAGACGTCCGTGAGGGCAACAAATCACAGCGACAGTGGATGATTGGACGTTTCCAGGCTCCGTGTCTTGGGAGATGTGGATGTGGGTCTCCTCCACTGCACCTAAGGTACCGACGGTACTCGGGAGAACTACCATGGCCGCCGCATCGTCTCGTTTTCGGGTAAGAACTTACACCGAACACTGCGGATTGCTTGGTGTAGGTACTTTGAGTCAAGTCCTCGTTTGGATTGGATCCGCGACCGACTGCGCGCTCACGATGACCTGAGATGGATTACTTTTCAGGCGGAGAAAAAAAAAAAAAAAACCTCTCGCGTCGAAACTACAGGCAGATTTCTCGAATCCCAGGCCGTAGACAGGCGGGCGAGCCCCGTGAACCGCCTCTTCCAAGGCGAGAAGTTGTCGCGCCCGCATCGAGTGGCAACTTATCTGTGCAAGAAGAATGCAGTATGAGCAGAAGCCTGACTCGGAGAAAGGAGGCGTTTGTCACGGTTGTATCGCGATGTTGACCGCGTAACCCCAGCCAGGCGTAGTGACATGGCCGACCCGAAGGCAGCGTGGACGTGGCAGTGTATGACAGTGCTCCTTCGGAAGAAGCAGCATGCTGGTGCTCGGCCTGTGGTATTTCCGCGTGACTGCGCCCATGGATTCTTTTTGCAGAGCAGGCGGCAGAATTTGCCTCCATTGTCTTATTCAGGCGGCCTGGGAATGGTGCGAACCACGATGTTGGTGCGAACCACTGGAGTCGTGGCGCTGGGGCTTTTTGGCTGGTGCTGAATCAGCCAGATGGAATTCTCCAATCATACGCATGGGGATGATCGCCCCGAGGTCAAGGGCTCCCTGGCTAAGAGCCACATGGCAGAGAAACAGCCCGAACCTTGATGCACAAACTTGTACTTGGCTTGGTGTCACTCGTCTCAAGTTTTTGAGTTTAGTCTTTCATCGAACCGAAATGTATTGTCAGACGGACTGGCGTCCGCACTGCGAGGTGCTATGTGAATTGTGACCCTACACCTGCTAACCTCTCATCGCGACTCCCACTCTGCCGCGTCTGGCCTTGGGTTTTCCCACAAACGATGGGAATCCTCCGCATCATGTCGTCGACGTTCGCTTTCAGTTGCTCGTTGCGGTCTCGAGGGTCTTCCTGGGCGCCGACGCCAAGCGCCGGCATGGTTGCAAGGGCGTATGCGCTTATCGCGTGTTGCTTCTGTGTCGAACCGCCGATGCGTTTCTTGTCATTCGCTCCAGTGGTGCTAGAATTGGGGTCACCGTCAGTTTTGTTTTCGACAAAGTTACTTCGCGATGTGGTGTCGTGCCGAGAAGATGGAGTAGACCCCGCGGCGCCGGTAGTGGAGCGCCTCAAAACTCGCCAGACGGTTCCACGGGCGCCACCCGGCGCCGCCTGTGAGAGCACGACTCAGGGCCCGGGATGTGGGTGTCTTACCTAGCGGCACTGCCGTTGACTGCTTTGTCTGACGACATTGAGATATTGGGTCTTTGGTTCTTCGAAGTAGCGCTGCTGGGCCGAGGATGGTTCCGTAACGGTCCGTCCGTACTTTGCGAGCTGTGGAATGCCCTAGAGAAGCCAGGAGTGATGATGGAGGATATGTCTGCATCGCCCCAGAATCAACACAAACTTGACGGGCGCGAAGGAGACTTAAATACTGGAGCATGATGTCTGCTGTGACTGGCAGCAGAGCCAAAGGGGCAGCTCCATACTCAGGCGTCCAGGCTAACTTGAGGCCATAGGAGCCGGAAGGTGACGACGTTTCGAGTAGGTCGTAGTGGTGAGCCTCATTGCTAGATACTTGGGGTACTTGGCGATAACCAGACGAGCGGGTGTGATAATCAATCAACTCCCGAGCAGGGAGGTGGTCCAGGATTCTCCAACAGGGTTGCAGCCCAGATCGAGGGCACTTGCACGGTGGGCACCCTGAAATAGGTAGGCCGACTTTCGCTTCCGCCTTCGGAGACGATGCTGGGCTGCCGGTTGCGGTTAGATCGTCTCCAAAGCCAAGGTAGAGAGCCTCGGCGGAGGGAGCCCAGGCTTGGATCCAGGTGATTTTAGCCGTGGATCTGTGGAGGCGACGTAGGTACCCAAAAGTTGAAGTATGGAGGCATTATTCCGTGACCGGCAACTTGCAAGGGGTAACCGGGCTTAATATGCCGACGTTGCGACACCACCACAGCGGGGTTGGTGCCGAGGACCTCCCTGAAGCGGACCCTTGCCGTAGCTCTCCAGCCCTGAGCCACCCGAGGCCGGAGGTGCACCTGTGCTGGGCAGCTGGTCGATTCGGCGATATTAGGCTGCACGGGCCAAGGGGGGTGTGACGCCAATGCCCCATTTTGAGATCAGAGCTGTTTTCTCAATCGGGAAGGTGGTTTGGGGTTTGGCGGAGAGAGTGAGCTGACGATTTTCTTTGTCGTCTTTAACTTTGATGTTTTGCTCGCCGTTCCTCAGAATGGCGACCCGATTGCCTGGTTCGCAAAGCTATTTCGGGACCAACCGGGACGCGCTCCGTCGTAAACACGACAACGAGATTCGGGGTCCGCGGCAGCTTACCCCAACGGCGAGACAGCCACCTGAAGGCGCTGGCGTTGGTGTTGCTGCGCTGATGGATGGCGTTGCGACCCACGCACTGCGGCACTTGGTGCCTGACTGCAGCTTTGGGGTGCAGCACCACGACACGAGGCTTACGACCTGGGTATCTTCGCAATCCATATTGCAGCATTCAGCTGTTTGGGGAATTCAATGTGTCTACTTCTTTAGCACCAGTCCTGCCAGTGAGACTGACGGCAACAGCGCCGCTTCTTACAATGCATTCTCGCGCAGGACATTTCCTAGCAACACCACCTTTCAATCAAGAAACTCGCACATGCATTTGGAGTAGAGTAAAACTTGTAGTTTGTTATTTTTTCTCTGCCTTCTCACCAGATCTCGCAGACTCTGCGCGCCCGACAGCGACTTCATCATCTCTTCTTTTTAGCCCAAGATTTATCCGCAAACTGTGCTCCTACCCCCTCCAGTTCACCCTCGAGGTCCGTGCGGGGCCCCTCTATCGGTGTCTTCTCCTCATGGCGTTCACATTCTCCGGTCGGCACCCGAAACGGCCGCATTATGTCGGTGATTCGCACAAAGACATGGTCTTTGCGCGGCCCGAGTCCGTGGAAACCGCCGACTGCGGGGCCGGGAATGTGGGTCGCCGCGTGGACGCTCAGAGTCGGTCCCGTCCGCGACCGAAGACTAGTCTCGGGTCTGACAAGTTGGTCTTGGGCGCCGCCGTCCTCGCTAAACAGAACAGTCAGCTTCTGGAAGAACTCTGCGGCGGTCTGACAAGAGATGAAAACGCACGGCCGTTGGGACGGCTGGGCTTGCACTGCACTGGGGCGAGACACAAGTCGACGGAGCCGACCCGGCTGACACTTGAGGCATGAAAGGAGAGCAACTCACCCTGCGGTACTTCCCCAATTAACGTTCATTGAGCCCATGACTAAAGCTCGTATGAGGCTGAATTGTTGTTGGCGAGGGAGTTTAAATCTTCTTGGGAATGGTCGAACGGGTACTGGGAATCTGAAGAAACAGAAGAGTCGACTAGACAGCACACGAGCGACGGCTGGAAGGGGTTTTAAAGCATTCGGATGAAGCGCAGAAGTAAAGGACAACAATTCCAGGGAAATACAAAAAGACGATGAGAACCCCGACCACTTGCTGCCGTGTTGCTGAAAGTTGCCATCACACCCCTCCCCCTTCCTTCATTCCTTCCTTCACCCCCTCCTTCTCTTTCACACACACCTCTACATCCGCCCAAAGCGGCTAGCCCCGGGGAACTGGCATAAGCCGATCTCTCACTTGGTTGGTCGTCTACTATTACCGGAGCAGGGTTAAATATGTTAGAGTCCGCAAGCATTGTTATATGAGAAATCTAACATTGAGGCGGTCGACACTACGTTTCCAACCCGGAGGGAATTTGCCTCTGACGAACCCCTCAGCCCTCTGGGCAACTTGCGGTGCGCAGAGCTCTTTTCAACTTGAGATTCGAGGACGGGATTCGTGCCACCTTGGCCTGATTGCTCTCAATGACCAAGTCGAATATGCGCCTCTGCATGTATGCACCGGCCGAGGCTAGATGGGTCAGTTTCGACCATACGGAGTTTGTCCTAAGCCTCCTGGGCATGTCCAGGAAGCGTATACAGCAAGTCTGGAACTCCGGCAAGCAGCAGTGTTGCAGAAGTCGGACCGCAGCTTCTCGCGCCCATGCGACCTTCGGCAGAGGAGACGACCAGTCCACGACATCAGCAGTTTCGCCGACCTAGGACCTCCGTTTCGATCTCGTGCGATGTGAAATGATTTGACGGGAAGGCTGTGAGGCAACCCTGGGCGATAAGCGCTGAAGCAGACTGCAATATGTGACCGAAGCCTAGTTTTGGCGATGAGAATCAATGCTGTGGTGCATTCATGCTATGAAGGCAGAGTCCAAGACAGGATACTGCGCTCGGCTGAAGAGAGTGGCACAGCGATGACTCCGTCGGACGTCAACAGACCGACAGACCTAAGGTAGGGTATGGAACTCGAGAGCAACGCTAAAGATCGGTGAAAACCATCCGTAGAGCATTATGGACAAGGCCTGTTTTGCTGCACATGCCCTTTATCTCAGTTGGTAATCCATCTTTCTCGCAACCAGTCATTCAAATCGGATGGGCTTCGTTTCCGCGAGTGCTGCGCGAGATGTAGTCGCTCGATGAAGGGACGGGCTCTCTGAAGAGGGGCTTTGAGGTTCTTCGACGGATGGTGTTGATTTGATGTTGCTTTTCATGAACTCTTGCTTGGAAGGCTGCAGGTGCTGTTTCATTTATTATAAGTGGACGTGGTCGTAGTGAGGTCCGATGGGAAGGTCTGGGCTCGTCTTGAGGGTTTTCAAGATTTTCTAGGTCACCTGTTCTCTGACTTTCGGAATTGATTCCGAAATGGTAAAAAAGTGCAAGAAAAACAGGCCAAAAAGGGTTCGCAGGAACGATGTAAATGTCTTGAGACGGAACGAACAAGGATGGTCACCAAACATCCAATGTTTGGTGACCACCCTGGCTCGAGTTTTGCTTATTACCCCCGTCACCCCGGTCCTTTTAGCACCAACACAACATGGGCGCATCTCAACCCTGAGTGAAAAACGCACAATAAATAGTGCATAGAATCCCTTGGAAATTCTTGGTTGGAAAGACGGAATGATCCACTTGCCGCTGGTCGCGGCCGCCGTCAAGGTCGATGGTTGGAGGCTCGTTGAAAGCTGACGGGCATTACTGTGAATGAGGATTTGTAACCCCAATCGCCTCGTCTTTTCCAGGAAATCTTTGGCCAATGCCAATGAGATCTGTTGTCTCCGTGCTTTGGTTGGGACATTCGTCGCTGGCTGCCGGGTCAGGGACACTCTTTTCAGTCCCGCCAGCAATAGCAGAGTCAACATTGCTATTAACAGAAGCCCCAACAGTCCCATTTCTCCGACAGTCGCTATGAATACCAGCATGAAGGATTTCGTAAGGAGGATTGTCGTAAAAGATCTGTAGTCGAAGAGCCTGTGCATTGATGTCCTTCGACGGGATGGGAGAGTTGGTCTGCCTATCTTCATTGCGAAAGCGCGTCAGCAGAGACTCACAGAGAAGCTGAAGTGAAGGAAAAGGAGAAAAAGACAAGGGGGAGAACTGACAGGAGCTGGGGAGAGATGTTTCGACTGATCCATGAGTAGCACCATTAGATGACACAACGCTCAACTCGTCCAGTAAGTCTGAGCAGTACTGAGAGAAGAAACCGAGACGAGTAGGTTCCGTAGAAGCAGCGCGTGGTTGGTGGCTGGGAAGGGGCTCGAAGAGGTGACGACGCAGTCTGAGACTTGACTAGAACGGTTGGGATATATTTGTCCCTACCGAAATAAAACAAACTGAAAAATATGTTATACTCACATAGTAGAAATAGATCAACGCTGACCCGAAGGGGATGCCGCTTCTTATAATCGTCGGAATGCCACCCTGGTAGTGGACCGTCGGTCTAGGCCAGACTCTAGTTCACAAAGGTCAAATACGATAGTCGCATTGCAACGCCCCTCGGACCGCGACGTGTCGCCTGTTGACTTGGGGCTCTTGACTGGGTATCTGAACGAGGTTCGCTGGGGCGAAGATACGGTGTAGTCGAAATACCTGGGACCGATGCGGTAGACCGGGATAGACCCTGGAAGACGCGCAGAGTGGTTGGCGGAATAAAGCAAGATCCTGCAGCGTTGCGCCCGACGGCCCGCGGGATGCAATAATAGAACCACATCAATCCTTACCAACTGATCTTGTCAACCAGTGACGCAAGTTGGGATTCGATGTGGCTCCTAGGCCAGCCATGGAATGTTGATGAAGCCAAGAGAGGCTAATATCCAGGAGGGCCGTCATTTTGCAACTTCACGCCCAACCAAGTTTCGAAAAGGCTCCCGTGGGCGGGCTGCGTCGCTGCCTAGCTTGAATGCCCGGAGGCGGTGTGATGGGAGTGTGATCACCAAGCCCCTAGTTAATAAGTCAAGGGCGAAAGCCAAAGACAAACCGAGGGAAAGCCGGGAGACTCCGGGGCGAGCTCAGTGATGACAATCATGCGGCTCTGTGGCCAGGAGACGAGCCGGGGTGAACTGGAGCAGGCGGGATAAAGCGCTCGAGAGACGGCTATCCGGAAAGTCTGGGGGGAGAAGAGACAAGGATTCTGGGCGCATATTTGAGTCATGGCTGTAAATTAATTTAAAAGAAAATGCACATTCGTCTCTGATGTCACAATACGAAGCTCTCCCGCCATGCTCCAGAACACCTCGGCAATGGGAGCTCCTGGGCGAGTAGCGCGACATCAGGAAGCTGAGGAGGTCCCACAGTCCAAGACTCAGGCAACCAAAGACCAGGGGGGAAAGACGGAAATAACGAGGTATAGAGGGGTGGTGCGCGCCAATCAGGTGTTGCCAACATGCAGAAACGCCGCTCCTCTGTCCAACAATGGGAGTGACTACGGCTTTTGATCCCACTCCCGGTCGGAACATGCCCGCTCTCCTCTGCAGTTTCTGCAAGGTCTGGGACGTGGGCGCTGTTTAGCGAGGTGGTACAAAGTGTATGGGGGGAGCGGGTTTCGCTTTCTCGGGCCTTGAACAGCCGCGAGGTTTCCATTGAAACGGAAAAGCGTGGTCGTACAAAAAGAACAAGCAAGCGCGGGGCATACTTGGATCATCCAAGCAGTTTTTGCCCCGGCAGTTGAGCCGAGGAAGCCCAAACCGGTGGTCTTATCCAGATGTGAGAGGCCAACGGCCGAGATCTGCTTATGAACACCTTAACCAAGACAGAAGCTTCTTGGGTTCCACTCAGGGTCTTGTACGTATGTTTGTCCGCTGGAGCAAAGTTCTTTCTGGGATCCAAGACGGAGATGGGCCGGTGTTTCGATGGTGCCAACGGCTAGCGTTTCATAGACCTGTCTTGTCAAGGAAGACAAACTCGACGTGGCTTCGAAAGGCGTACAGTTTCGACGTCGCGGAACAGAGAGCGCTTGCAGAAACGGATCTCACCGTTTGCTTAGCCCGAGGCTCAAGAAAGAGGCCCTGGCGCTTGCTTCTCGATCGACCGGTGGCCGGGGGTGCCTGTCCTTGATGGACATACCCTGAGCTCCCCAACAGACATCGGCACCGCCTGAGCCACGGGCTGCTGGTCCAGTCGCTGGGATCAGGATCAATCCTTGCTTTGGCCTCTGTGAAGCCCTAATCCTGGTAGATGCGACCCTGCCGTGAAACCTAAACTAGCGCCATAGAACTCGACTGTCTCCCTGACCCTCAGAGATAGACCCCTGCGGACACCCCGCAACCGTTACGCTTTAACGATTGGAAATTCTCCGAGTGGCCTTTCTTTCTAGATGATCTGGGTTTATCCCGGCAGCCTCCACTGACAGCTGAACAAGGTCTCTGTTCCGTCACACCTCGGATTCCAGGCAGAGGACGCGTGCGCCGGATAGGAGACAGAGAAGCTCCCGTATGTGGCAAACCCAGGGCCAAGATGTGTTCAATGAAGTACCGTACCTTAGCTTCAGTACGTGACACCGGCCTCTTTGCTCATTTGTCTCATGTCGCTCTGACACTGGAAGGTCTCGGCCGATGGCCTCGAAACGGTGCCCCTGCACCCGCTTTGAATTGCCCTCTGCCATAGGAACTTAGGTCGAAAGTGAGGGGAACAGAAATGATAACTGAGTTTGTCGCCGTCCAGAGACAGCCTCATCTGGCGATGGGAAGACGGGCAGGACTGTCGCAGCATCGAGATACTTGCCGCTCACAGGTCCATGGCCAGCGGTCATCTTTGTCTTCCGGAAACGTGCTTTCATCCCGTGGCGACCGAGAACACAATACTTCATGAGTCAGTCCAGCGGCATCGTCTTGCGGTTGAACCCAATTTTGACTCGGTCTTGATCTAATGATGCCATCTATCATCCCGTCCGCTCATCAGCGTCGCAGCTCTGGGACTGGGAAAGCAGTAGCCAGACGCGATGTCACAAGGTCAGCCGAGACGTAATCGCCAACCTCTCTGTGGCCACGATCAGAAACTCTGCGCTCATTGGCGGTTCGCTCAGCGGTCGGACTGCTCGTGTTGTCTCGGCCGTAATTCAGGTCAAGGGAATCCCTGCATTGCCTGGATACGGCCTAGAGTGCCGCACTTGCCCTGCAAGCACGAAGGTGAGGCGGGAGGTGACAGCGGGCCGTTCAGATTTGGCTGGCCCCGAGGAGCTTGCTTGTTCTACCTCGTGTGGTTGTTGGGGCTAGTGACGGGATCGGGTACTGGCGGGATTTGTTGAAGGAGCCGCTGGCGGACCATGGCGACTGAGCGAAGGCAACCAACAACCCCTCTTTTGGCGGCCGTCCGCCGGATGAATTCAGAGACCGGGCTCTCTTTCTGTCTCTTCGTTCTCTCATCAGTTGTTGCTTTTTCTCGTGCACTCTTGACTGATACTTGAAGAACCGAGGACCTGGTAGCCCAGACGCACACGCTTCGGTCTTCTTTCCGCCTGCCTCTGATGACAGATCCCGCCAACTCGTGAATGAGGCCAGCCGCATATTCGGTCTAAGAATCCTGGCTTAATGGTCACTGGTTACCGAGAGTGGAATCCGCCACGACTCTCAATTTACAGAGAGGCCGTGCGCATGTGATGACATCGAAGCGGTGTGAAGACATCACTCCTAGGCGGCAGCCGCAATCATCAATGGATACCGACTGGAAGACACCGTCCGGTTGATTATTCAGAGCCATCAAAGCCAGGCAGCAATGCCGTCCGAGGCTGTGACGTGGGCGGTGCGGCCTCAGCCGACAGCCAAAGCCACCCAACGGACCCAGATAAAGGAGATAAGACGAAAGCTCGAGATAAGGTAACGAGGGATGACGGAGCAAAGCCCGGCGGCGAGCTCCTGACGCCTTCCAACCCCTGGGTGCGGGGTCGACTGCCAGAAGTCCCAAAGCTGCATACAGATGTGGGTCAACACGACGACGCAAGAGCATGTGACCTCAAGCGCCAGTATGATGTATCTGGCGTCTATCGCAGTTGGTATTAGTTACGAGAAGCGATGTCGTTCTCCTGAGCATTTGACGCGCATTTACGAAGAAAGCAAGCTTATGCAGAGCCCAGCTCTCCATGACACTTCACGCCCTGGCTGGGCACGCCCTGGCTGGGAATCAAGAAGATTCTCGGCATGTAAAGTAGCTTATAGTGATTTCAAGTCATTGAATGAAAGGATTGATACGTCTTGGGCAAAGCCAAAGGCGCCCGGAGTCGGGAGGGTCGTACTTCGGATTTCAGTGCACGTCCAGCACGCGGTGTGCCCAATCGAAGCCAGCTTTGAGATCATATCGCGGGTTCAGACACATTATGTGAAGAAAGTAATCTCCAAGTCAAAGTGATTCTAACCCTTGGAGAAAAGGCTTTCAAGCTGTGATTCAGGTATTGATACCCAGATATTACGGACATGGCCCTCCTAGTCTCTGACCCTTTTCTCGCGGCGAAGGAGTCTCCGTCAAGTACCATACAAGTAAAACAGACGATTCTGAACCCGCTTTCAAGCAATTTTCATCAGTTTTGTTCTCTCAAGGCCTCTGAGACGTTACTTGCTGGATAATGCCTCAGCCGGGCCCCGCTGCCGTAAAAGTGGGTCACCGGTCCGGCGCCGGACGCCGACGGCACGGCCTTGGCTTACTTTTCTCGGCCCGGCAACCAGATCGGGCCAGTCGGTCAGAGCGCCGGGTGGGGCAAAATGTGAATACGGTCAGGACCGGCCATGCCAATGCGAAATACGAGTGCGAATTCTGAATGGCTAAGTACCTGTACATAGCTGGTCGCACTTACTCAGAACTGCACCTATACACAAACTTGACCAACCACGAGGTGCCCAGGCGAGGAAATAAGAGAGTTAAACCCAATTCCATTGCTTGCTCCTACCCATCTAAGCTAGATAACTAAGTACCCTACCTACCACCTACATAGCACTTAATCTTACAATCTCTAATCAGGTATCTACCAGTCTAGCATTTCATCTCCCACAGACGCCCAAAATGGTGTGCATGGTGCCCTGGCCGTTGCGCGGTCTGCCGGACCTGCAAGCGCCACAGCATTCGGAAGGCACGCCCCTACCTCATCTGGTGCACCTGAACAGTGCGCGGCTGCAGTCGTCCCTTAGGTCGGGAATCCCACCCCTCTCCAACCCACATCTCAGTTTCTGCGCCAGTAGTCGTCCACCCCACAATCAAGCGTCGTCCGTCATCGACACCGCCTCATTCACTTGCGGATGTTCCCTTGACGACTTGAGCCGATCGTCATTTTTGATATTCATGAATTTTATTCGAAGAAGTCACGCGCCGCACAACCGGATCAAGTCTTCCCGGAGTGGAGATGACCGTCGACATCCCGAGCTGCATCTCGAGCACGAGACTTGTAGGTCGCGACTCTGTCATTCGCCTTGGGGTTGTTCGAAAGTCGCTCATAGAGACTGCAGTCTTCAGGGGCGTATTGTTCCACTCGGGACTTCGAATCAGAGACCTGGGTCTCCTTCGAGTCGGACCTGAGAAGAGTCAGAACCCCCGCGACCTAGCAGTCTAGGGGAAAGGATGGGCTTGCCTCTTCACCGAAGTGCCATTGACAACAACTGAAGCTTGCGACGGCATGTCGAATAAGGCGAGACTCAGTACGTGGTGGGGAGTTGGCGGACCCGCTGGGGCAAAGATAGGCGTGGGATTGACAAAGCTTGGCAGGAACAGACGCTCTGAGGGAAGACAGAGGCCACGGAGCCGGTCTACTTATGGGCGAGCGCTCCACCAAGAGCCAGAGAACTATCGTGCCTCAAGCAGCAATCTCGGTCGGCATGCCCAAATCGGGCGGGGGAACGGTCGTACGAGATGCCATGGCCTCAAGTCTGGAGCGGCATGCTCCTGCGACGGCAGCAGCAGCCTCGGAAAGATCAACACCGCACGCCTGTCTCCAAGAAAGACCGTGGCACTGTTCCCATTGGGTGTCGGGACGAGACGACGACCAAACCGTTCGATTTTCTACAGTATGGGGAAGCACGCCCAAGACCCTGGTGCCCATGTGTGTGACTTGGCCCTGGTTCACCGGAAGCGTGACCGGAAGCGTGGCTTGAATGGCCGGCTCAGGTTGCGATTGGACTATTGGAGCAGACATTTCTTTATTCCTTGGCATAACCACTCGGAAAGTGGATGGCAAGACCCATGGGAAAGTTGCGCCAACACACAAACCCCATCAGCGCCGGCTTCCCGAGGTCTTCGCCACGAACTCACGGAAAGCACCTCACCTATCATTCCCGACCTGGGTTGACAAGCTTCCGGGGAAGAGAGAGACTGCTTCCGGGACCAATCAGACGGGCCTTGGCAGGCTTAACGGGTCGCTTTTTTTCCAGAAAAAAGAAAACCTGCAGTCCCAACCAGCCCTGATGGAACCCTTCCCGGCAGCCATTGAGGTGCATGTACCAAAGGAACGGCCCAGCCCGGTGGCCACGTTGATTGCTATTTGAGGCCAGACCAATCTCGCCCCGTACTCTTTCCAAACTCGGCAGTCCGGGCGAGCGTTGGAATAAGTTGATGGTAGAGTCTCGACAAGCAGGAACCTGCAGGCTGAGAGCGCCGCGTATCTTCCCCGGGGGGCGAACCGGAGCCCTATTGGTGCAAGTGATCTGAGGCCAAGAGCATAACACCGCCCGTTTGTCGCGATAGCGAGTTTCCTACTTTCCGACCGAGGCCATGCCTCCCTTGATCGACGTCACGGGGAGGACGTCCCCCGTGTCACGTCAGCCTGCACATCACAGAGAAACCGACAGCCTGGTGAGAAGACGACATGGAGAACAGAGGTGGCGAGAAACGCCGGCGCCATTTGACATCACCCATCACTACCCCTACCCATATCAGATGGCGCCTGTTTGCTCCGTCCAAAGGGTTAAGCCGGTGGCGCAACGTGCCACGACGCCAGCCTCGACGAAACTCCCCGTGTGCGACCCGAGAAATTTCGATACCTTTTCCTCGCCAAACGCGCTTTAGGAGATACCCTTGGTGCGACCGACGAAAGGTGCTTATGAAATGGCGCCCGGATATCGACGGAGAGCCCACGCAGACAAGGTTGAAGTTCATTTTAACATTTTTAGGCTTTGTGTTTCCGCATCGCTTTGACCATATCGCACGTCATAAGGCCTCCTAGCGGGGTCGTCCTGGCTGACTTCAGATGACAGGTGACGCATTTACCCCACGCTCGAAGGATGCATGAAACAATTCTACGACGACTTTCCCGCCGTTTGTCGTTCGCCTCGGTGAGAGGGCGTGTCGGTGAAGGGGCGTTTTCGGCCGACGTTGTACGGGCTCACCGTCCATGTCACACTCGGTGAGAGTGCGACCAGATTGCGCGCTCGTGGGGTCGACGTTTGACTGCATGCTTATTGTGGAGGTACGGCCGTAGGTATCGTGAAGGCCCGACATGCATGCCTGCCGATGAAATCATCTCCGGATGTCAGTTTTCATATCACGACTTGCACGGTTAGGCTCGCACGAATGTCAGCCGGGCTTGGCCCACCGGCCGCGGGCAAGTTTTGCCGACTGTTGTGGGCATGGGAGCCCCGATCTCTTGCACCAACGAACCGAAAATCGATTGTTTGCAGAGGCATCGTTTCAGTTTCTCATCGAACGGCCCAGGATGTTGACGAAATCCCAGCGTGATTCGCCGCCAGAAACGACTCGAGCGGCTTCTGGGCTACCGGTGAGTTTCGGTTAAGCTCTCGGTGAGGACTGACATGCCTGCATTGGGGCTCGTGCAGGTGTCCACGTCCGACTTTTGTTCAATATGCAAAACTATCGTTCCAGGCGCCTGGCTTGAACTTCCTTCTGACGTTGTATCCGGAAGTGCATCCGTTACCCGGGGCATTATTACCCTCGGTCTCTCCGCAGCGCGGATGGGTTCCGGCGCGCAGATCGCATGGTGTGTGCATGGAGGGCTCACGTCCTTCATGCAATCGCTTGCCTGCGCGCTGGATTTTATTTCTTCGCCTCAATCCGGCAGGCAATTCCGGCTCTGAGTTGTCCAGCCTTTTCGTGGAGACGCCATTGGGGACTGCGCATCTGGAGTTTGGCGTGAACCTTGGCTGGGTTACCATCCGATTTAAGCTGGCACTTCTTCGACCGATTCACAAGCTTGGCTCACACTGCGACAAGGGTTGGCAATCGCTGGCAAATGTCGGTCAGGCCCAGCCAGGGGTAACCGAAGCGCCGTCAAACAAGCTGGCAAGTCGGGGACGGGGCAGTTGGTCGCACGTAATCAGATGGTGCTGCACTGACCTTTACTCACGATTCACGCAGCACACAGCACAGCTTGCCGTCCTTGCGATCGCAGCGCCCACCGCGGTGAAACGGCTGTGCATGATCTGCTCCCAACGCTCTTGTCGGAACTGTCTGCGAACACCTACCGAGACCGAGAGTATGTCAGTGGCCCGGGCTCTTGCTACATGATGCAGGCATGATCTCCGACTGTGTCGACAGTTGGCCAACCCCCGACGGCGGGCTGAAGAGTGAGCCTGCTATGGACAGGCCTGCGTCTCACTCGCGGGCGACTTGCGTATGCCCAAAGGAGTTGGTAGAGGGAATGGGGAAGAATTTAGTCGTGTTGTTCTCACCCTGTTGGGACTTCAGGGTCACCTCCGTCGTGCAGGTCGAGTCGAACCTGACTGACGATACATGCCGTCGACCAAGCGGCGATTCGAGATTCTGAAACGACGACCAACTAACAAACATCGGAGCAACACAAGGTGTGTCTGCTGAGAATTGATTGGTACAGAAATAGTGAAGCAAATGGCAGTCGCCATTTGAGAGAGACGCCCGTTCATATGTCTCAATTGAGTGGGCAGGCTTCCGCCGCCTCTTTGCCTGCGATTCAGGGGCGTACCCCGATGGCCACTGAGTCGTACGACTCGCTGCCGCTATTGAAGCTTCACGAGTTTGTCAACACGAGCCAGGCCCGTAGCGATGGGAGTGAGAATGACAGAAGTCTAAAAATAGAGTTAATCGATTCGAACAGATTCAAACAATGTCTCGTCCAGCTCCGCGACGATCGGCGTCGACACAAGAACAGCACCGTTTCAGGACCGGTATGGTGGCGCTCTAGTTTCAATGGCCTCGTGAGACTGGCAACTACCGGGAAACCGACCAGCTGTCCGCGACTAGCCGAAGAAGTCAAAAGGAATCCCGATTCGACGGAACCGGACCACGGGTGTGGCCCTCGAGTTCGTCCCGTCGTCTGTGCGGTGACACGGACGGGATCGGGATCCCCCTCGCACCTGTCAACGGACCGTTGCCGTCTAGCCTGCCACAAAACTCTCAAAGATCGGCCGCCGTTTTAACGCTCGAGATTGGACGACTTTTTTGGTCTTTACCCGTCGAGATTACCCGGCCTGGAGTCCTCCGGCTGGTTCTCCGGGGAAGCGATCTGTGAAAGCTGGTTCGCCAGAGGACAGAACAAGCCCCCCCCCTGTTTCCGTGCCGCGATGGACGCTAAATCATACCGGTTCGTACAGGGAAGGGCGCCCGGGCAGGACAAGTGGTCCTGTATGCAAGCCGCAGTCAACTCATTCGCCCTCCTTCGTCTCTCGAAAAAGGCGTAAACCCGAGCCCGCAGGAACAGCCTAACACTATCGTCTGTCGGCCTTTGACCGTGCATGCAAAGAGTCGGGCCGTGTTTGGTCGCGACGGACGTGTGTGTGTGTGTGTGCGCATCGGCAGCGCAGCCCTACCAGGCGATCCCCGCAGGGGGGGGTGGTTTTCCAGTGACGCTATCGCAGGGGGGTCCTGTGGGACACTGGACAGGTCGGCGTTACGAAGTTTATTAATGTCCGATCACCTCGCACCATTCCGCGTGCGCTGTTGGACGATCGTGGGGGCCTTTGGGCAGGGAGGGAGCCCAGTCAGCCAGGGGAGCCAGGTCGGACCCGACCCGGCAGATGCTGGTCTCTGGTTTGGTCTGGTCCAGTCGAAGGGGCCCCCCCCAGTGGTTCTTCTTCCAGCCACCACGGGATTCCCTTTTTTTTTCCCCCCTTCCTTCAGATCGGTGGATTACCTGGGGCCGCGCGTGCTGGAGTTTATCCGTCGCGGATGGCAGGCCAATCATCCAGGGACGAACTGGGAAGCGTCGTTTCTCTCCCCGCGCAGCTGAGCCGAGAACGCGCGTGCGGTGATGTGGGCGTCGTCGCCGTGCGTCAGCTCGGCCAAGCGGACTGGTCGCTCCCAAGCGCGGCGTGACGTTGTGCGTTGTTTTCCGCTGGAAGTACAACCGCCGGGTGACGACTTTTGGAGGGTGTCGGGGGTGCTGGTGTCGCCTAAAGTCAGTCGTGGGCAGAATTTCGTGACGCGGAGAGTGGAAGCGCGCGGCGACCCAGGGTGAATGGAGCAGCAAGAGCAAGGCAGGCCGGCTGCACATCCGTTCCCCTGCAGCGGTCTGGGATACGGCTCGGCAGTCTCGGGTGGTCACTGTGACAAGATCGCATTGGCAGGGTGTCATGGAGATCGGAACAATGCATTTGCTATTTTGCTTTTCTTGCTTTTTTGACAGCCGGGTCAAAGGTGAGCCAGCACGGGCTTGATTAACAACAAATATTTTTTTGATTATACATGCTCTTCCATCGATGGGTCGCCTGTCACGCAATTATCTCCGTCCCCCTCCATTACTTGACACAATCAATTGAAGAAGCGGTCGGCGGAAGGGCAGAGTCGGTAATCGAGAGCATTAAAGGAGGGTGGGTATGTAAGAATCGAAGAATTTGTACACGGGCGGCCAGCGGGCGGTGAGGGGGTGGTGCCCCGGCCCCGGGGGCGGGCCTATTTGGGGAGGTTGACCCAGTGTTGCTGGCCGACCTTGTCTTGGATGGTCTGGCCCTGGCCGCCGGAGAGGCGGTGGTGGAGGTTATCGTTATTGTCGGCGAGGTATCTCGCCTCGCGTGTCTGCCACGACGTTTGGTCGGGTGGATTCTGGCCGGCAGTCCCGCTGCTCCTGTTCGATGTTAGGGGCACGTAAAAAGGAATCGCGAGAGGAAGAGATGAGCGAGATGGGGGCCGGAAGGACTCACTGACTGCTAGTTTCCACCACCATCGACGAGGTTTGGCTCGACATAATAACGAAGGGGTATCTCGTGGTAGTTTGGGGTATCTCGTGGCGGCGGCTTGGGGTATCTCGAGAGGGTATCTTGCAGAAGAGAGGCGAGGCTGTGCAAGAGTCGGATTTTGGAGTGAAAGACCAGCTCTATATTTAAAAAAACAGAATTATGTGAAGGACAATGTTGTACAGTCTGGCGATAAGATGAGAGACGACGTCTTGGGCGGGAACAGGGCGAGAGAAGAGGCCATGACGGGCCGGCGATATTTATTGAAAAAGGGCGGAAGGCAAGTTGCAAAAGGCGAACCATTTCGTGGGCGCCTTCTCAGAATGCGGTCAAGCAGACGAAGGGACCACGACGGGCGTGGGAGGGCGTGGGAAAGTCTCAAGGGCGTGGCGGGAGCATGAAGAGAGGAAAGACAGGCAAGAGAACGCCAGGTACTGTGCATGGGGGAGATGAGGGATCCCCAATGCCCGCGTGGTAAGTAAGGCAGGGTAGATCAGAGCTAGAACGGGAGTCAGGTACCGAGAGGGACGCTTGTCAAGGCCAAGTGCAAAGTGTAGATAGTGAGTGCATGGCTCTCCGTTTGGCGTCCGTCCTACTGATGTGCTTCATTCCTCTCTGATTGGCATCTTGCCATGCGAAGTCGTATGCAGATGATAGATGCAATTTCCCCACCGCCAGGGCGCACAGAAAGAAGCTCCACAATCCCCGAGGGCAGAGCCAGGTGCATACACACGACGGGGCGGGTGGCAAAAGTCAGTTTCAAGTGCCAGGAACCCGCCCTAATGCGGCCTCGTGGGCCTCTCAGAATCAAGGGAGCAAGCATAGGGTGGTGGTGTGCCATGGGGTGCGGCCGAGTAGCGGCGGCGGAGGGGGTGGTGGGACGCAAAGACAAGTACCGGGCACGTAAGACAGGCCTGCCTATGATGCTGCCGCAAAAATAGACCCCAAGAAACGCCAGAAGGATGGACCGTGAAGCCGTGAAAATTTTTAATCGGCGTGTTATTGCATGGGTGGCCCAACCCTTTCTCTTGTTGCGGGCGTCCTGCGGCACCGTTCTCCCTCCCAGCTCCTGTCGGTCGACCGCGAAAGGGGTGCGGGCGGGGTGCATGCTCGACAGCAAATTTTGCTGCACTTTGCTTGCTTTCTCTGGCGCTGGGCATTGACTTCTGCACCTCCAGTGATGACGAAGTAATCTTCAGCGGCCGAGCATTGTTTGCTAAGCAGCAGCAGCAGCATCTCGGGACGGACGGACCAGGCTGGCTGGCTGCTGGCCGACCAGCCTCCCGCCGCTTTGTAGGGCTCAACTGGGAAGACTTCGGATGCACGACATGCGGCAAACGGCCTCAAACGGTTCCAGAAAAGAAAGAAGGCGTTTTCTGAATCCAAGCCACTGTTTCCGACTCCAAGCCGTTCATGTTGTGCCTCGGACGAGGGCGCCTGTCATAGGCCCATCCAAGCTGTCGGTAAGCTTGGTGCCACTGGACAATCGCCAGGAAAAGGGCGGTGACGGAGTGAGGCTGGATCGATGGGCGAGATAGGGTGGAAGCCCGAGAGAGAGGGCGGGGACGGGAGCGGTGGAATACGAGAGTTGAACGACTGATGCGATCAGCAGGGCAGACCTGAAACAGGCGAAATGCTGTGCTTGGAGAGAGTCTTGGAAGCTGACGCGGGCGCTGCGGTACTGATAAGCCAGCGAGGCTCGCGGCGCATCTCCTATCCTCTTATCCTTCCCCTCCAACGGCGCCGGACTCTCTCTGTGTCTGACTCCGAATGGGCACGGCTAGCGGATTTGACGAGGCCTCGAGACGGCCCCGCCGGAGGCCCGCAGACGGCGCATTTCACGCCGGCGGCGGAGCCAAGACGGCCGTAGGTCCACGATAAGAGAGGCCCCGCAGAGGAGCACGAAAAAAACTCGACATTTTCGCTGCGGCCTGTGAATCCCGTCGGCTCGCCAGTAGTGTATGACAAGCTGCTCCATAACGGACCCAATTTTGCCCCTGACGAGCTTACAATTGATGTTCTTCAATTGGGCAGAATTCACCTTCCCCCGCACCGGGTTGTATTGACACTCATCAGTCTTTTCGACAGCCGACCCTGCCTCTGGAAAAATAAGAGGCAGACCTTTAAAGAGGCCATCCGGGTGCGCAGAACAGATGGGGTCCCTTAAGAAAAGACCATCCGCATCTGCCTCTGCGCGGCCGTTCCTGAGCGCGTTCGAGTGAAGCACGTGCTGTTTGTTTGTTCTTGCATGCTTTTTCTTGTCGCCCAAAGTGCTTTCCAACGGCAGGATGGACCCCCAACCTTCCAAATTGACGCATCAGGTGAAAGGTGATTCGGCGTCGTCTGACATGCCTCGAACTGCCCTCTGACGTGTGACAGTAATGTTCCTTGGGGACGCCGCGAAGTCCAAGGAAGAAAGACGACTGGTCCAGAAACTCGGTAGCTCATTGCTCCTCCCGTTCGTCTGATGTGCCGCATATGCTGACAGGGACCGGGATTTGGCAGACCTCTTTGTTCTTGTACGACTCCACATTGGTGATGCCATCGCTTGATGCGTCGAGAGCTTGGCTGACCCACGAACAGACGTACTGCTGCCTGAGCTACTTCGTCAACTATCTTGGTAAGGGATTTCACTGCCTGCTCGGTTGGCCACCTGCTCACAACATCCAGACCGCGCTGCATTTGCAAATGCCTATGTTAGTTCCCCCTCGACCAATCAGCACTCACGTTTCTCACAACGACCAGGTTGCTGGCCTGAAAGAAGACATTGGCCTTCATGGCGCACAATACAATGTGCTCCTCTCGATGATGACCGCTGGGTAGCCTGTTCGAGCGCAGTGTGCCCGCAACAAACTGACCGGCAACCAGATATGTCATCGCTCAAATCCCGCACGGTATTGCCATCCAAAAGATCGCGCCGCGTATTTGGCTGCCGTCCATGGTCGCCATATGGGCGGGCCTGACCATGTGCACGGCTGCTTGCAAGACGTACGAGCAAATGTGCGTGGTGCGGTTCTTCCAAGGCATGGCGGAGGCGAGCACGTACTGCGGAACGATGTACATCATGGGGTCGTGGTAGTGAGTCGTCTGCTGTTCCGGGGGTGCGCCGGGTCTCATTAACGTCGACTCCGTGTCTTAGCAAGCCTCTGGAAATTGCCAAGAGAACTGCCATCTTCACGGCTGTTGGTCAAGCGGGCAGCATGTTCGCTGGTGCGATGATGACTGCTGTCCACAAGAGCATGAATGGATACGCGGGGCTGCCGGGATGGAAGTGGGTATTCCTCATCGGTGAGTTGGCCATCGGTCTGGTCTGTATCCTCGTTAGCCAATTCCAGTGTTGACGCGATGATTGACAGACGGAATCATCACCCTCCCTGTGGCCATTGCAGGTTTCGTCTGCTTCCCCGACATCCCGGAGAACACAAAGGCCCACTTCTTCAGCCTCAAAGAAGAGGACATCAAGCTGGCGATCAAGCGTCTCCCGCCCAAGAGAGAGGACGCACACAACGTTTCGCCCCTCTCCCTGGCCAAACGCATCCTCGGCCAGCCTTACTTGTGGGCTACCCCCACCCCACTGCCCGCACGCTCAAGAACCCCCCCACTGACAGGTCTTAGCTATGTTCTTGGCGCCTTCTCCATCGTCACGGGCGCGCTCGAGGCCTTTTGCGTGCAGTCCCTGTTCCTTCTGTGGATGAAGTACCACTCCGATCGCTACAGCAGCTCGCAAATCACGACGTACCCCCTGGGCGTGCAGGCCGTGGCCATTGCGTCCAACATCGGCGCCGCCATTTACATGGACTCGACCGGCCACCGGTTGCCGATCGGGTTCTTGTCGTGCGGCCTTCAGTTGGTGTCCACGGTGCTGATCCTCATCCCGAGCATCCCCGACGCGGGGACGTTCTTCGCGTACTATCTCGCAGGCACGAGTTACATGGTCAACCCGCTGCTGTTTGGTTGGGCGAATGTGATTCTGAAGCGAAGCGGAGACGAGGCGGCGCGCAGCGTGGTGCTGTACTGGTTGAACGCGGTGCAAAGCACTTTGTACACTTTTTGGGGCATAGCGCTGTACCCGGCGGACGAGGCCCCATACTGGCGGAAGGGTGGGATCGCCATGTGTGTGGTGGTGGTTGTGATGGCCTCGATGCTATGGGCGGTGAAGTGGCTGGACAGGAAGTCGATCGCGGAGCAGCTGACGGAGGATGGCGACAGTGCGGTGGAAGCGACGCCGGCCCCGTGAGGGCGTGTTCTTGGGGGGATGTGCAATTCGGAGAAGGGACTTGGAGGTGGCCATGCGATGACGGGCGATCAGGGGCAGGATGGCGAAGGAGGCGGGCGGGGCCTGGTAGATGCCGTCTTGGCAGCGAGCCGATTCAGACGATCAGAGAAGAAAAAACTCAAGTGCACTGAGCAACTCGTCAGGCAACTTTGTTGAGGAGGATCGTGAGGGCGTGTGACTTGTGATCGGGCGTTGGAGTTGGCTCGGAGATGACGGGCGATCAGGGAAGCCGAGCGGGGTCCAGAGGAAAAGGCGTTGTGGGGATGAGAGCGATTGGGTCGGGCAATATGCCAACTGTTCCTCCGCGCCGTCAAGATGTTTGGATGGGCACCGAAGTGGTGATTGAATTGAGCTGGCCATGGGCGAGAAGTGTGTCTGCTACTGTCCCTGGTCGCTGATATTTTGGGACCTGCCAGGTAGGTACGCCAGACCCAGGTTCATCCAATTACGTAGGGCGAGTCAGGACCCATACTAAGGTAATGGAGACCAGACACATTACCCAAGATACGTCCCTAGGTGAGGTACCCACCTACCTGTACCTGGTACCTTGGCCCGAGGTGGCAGGACCCACTCGAGAATTCGCTGAGATCTTTGCTGTACGCATCTGGGCGCACAACACATCCCCTCCCCGAAAAACACAGTCTCTCGGACGGGCCTCACCGCCGAGGACACCATATTGGACGTTTCCAGGGGCTCAGAGGCAACCGTTTGCCTTGTGGAAAGAGCCGAAAACGCGCATCTGCGCATCCCGAATCCTCGGCGTCGCTCCAAGCATTGCGCCGGGCACCCTGTACCCTCGCCAGACTGCCCGATCCCTGCCCCGGCCCGGTTCTGCTGGGGGCGGTTGGCCACGCTGTCTCGCTGCCTACCAGGTAGGTACCGGAACTAGGGCCGCTGCATGACATCTTCGCCTACGTCAATCCCAGTTAGCGGTGAATCCATGCTAATTTCACGCAGGAACCTCGTCCAATGTCTCAAGGCATCGTTTTTCCGTAAAGTACGACCAATTGCCGCCCAAATCGAACCAGACCATTTGGGATGAACTACGTGTTCGGATGCACAATGGGCACGACTTTCGGATCACCAGAACGCAACGTCTTATTAGAAGCCAAGCACGCGACATGGGATGGACGCCGGCCTTGCGACAGCCGACCGCACCAACACGACATTTTCCCAGGCAAGAGACAGGTGAAATGACCTCGCAATTTGGCACAACCTACGATTGCCAGGTTCTTTTGAGGAACCCTGCCCGAATATTCAAAACCTTAATCGCCGTCTTCACCGCCAAACCGACGTGGCGTCCAAGCACGAATTTGTGTCGAGATGTCTAAGATTGCAAGACGCAGCCGGGCCATCGCCGTACCCCTGTTCCAGATAACTCGCATCCCCATACCTCACGATCGGCGTTGTCCGGCCTCAATTTCCTGACACAAGCTGTGAACTTCTTCTCCGACAACTTGCACATTGCTGGCATTTCTCGGACTTTGGCAGCTGCAACCTACGGTTTCAGCCAACCACACCCTGCTGCCGTGCAGATCGTTTGGCCCAACGAGTTGGAACGAAATGAGAGAAACGACGCGGAGGGCTGCAGCGTGCAGTACGTCAATTCGGAATGCAGGAGCAGCCAGCCATGACTGCAGTTCTTCGTTTCACCGCCCAAGAAGTGGACGGCCGCAGGATCGACGAAGCTACCGATCAGGACGGACAGGGGCTGTCCGGCCAGGACGAAAGCCTTGCAGGCACGCTGCTGCGGCGAGTCTACTGCAATATGCTGTCCTGCAGAGGGCGTGAGCTGCAGACAGACGGTCCTGGCCGCGCCCGCTGTTGGTGAGAACGATGGATGGATGGGTGGGTATTGTCAGTCCAACTCGGGCTCTGGGCTCCCCCGCATGTCGACGTCCACGACAGCGTGCAAGAGGTACCTCGACAGAGGCCCACCCGCACTTCCCAAACGAGTTTCCCTTGCATCAGAATTGCTTTTTCTTCCTCTTCAGTACCGCCTTTCGACAGCAATCTCCAGACCGCCTCTTCAGCGGTTGTCTGGCAGCAGGAAATGCGAGATTATGCTGGCGGGGACGCCTCTTCTTCGTGGCGAAGCCGATGCGGTGGCAGATGCCGCCTTCTGGGCAATATCGGAGCCATGTAGGCTTTCTTGCGAGGTTTGGAGCCTTGCCCTCGTGTCTGGGCTTGGGCTGCGAGGTACTTCCTCGATCGTCGCGTCGACGCCGGCTACACTGACTCTCTGGGCTTATCAGATCTCGCCTTTTCGGCATACCCAGCAGCTCAGTCACACCGCCTTGGGATGTTCTTCTACCGGATTGCTTGAACAGGGACTTCCTCCAGGCCCGGATTGCCTCCGAAAGGAAGTTCCTGCCGCCACAGCCTCGAGTGCTCGGCGGAGCGTGAATGACAATGCCTGGACATGGATGGGGTCGGAAGTTGGGACAATGATTGACGCGGCGCTGGGCTTCCCATACAGACCGGCAGAAGTTACCCGGCACCCAATTCAAGTCATTCGATACAACTCACTGTATTATGCTCCGAATACAGCCTCCAGGGTCTTGTTGAGGCTTCCGAAGAAGCCAGAAACTTTTGGTATTTAAGTTGACAAGCTTTATTAACCAGATTGCCGAGTATTTGAGTCCGTTTAGCTTGAAATCTTTCGATTGGAAAGGCCTTTGACACAATGAGTAGCGACAACACAACTAGATTGCTTTGATCTATGTCACGCATGCGCATATTGTTTCCCCTCCAAGGCCTCAACACCCGGATGAAAAGATGTGAGATTATAGCAATCCTGTTCAGAACGTTGGTTGCGTCTTAACTACATTGTTCTGAGCCAATGATGCAACATGAACTCTGAGTCCTGCATAATAGAAGCTGGCTTTTCGAGGTCGGACAGCGGTATTGTCTTTGCTAGCCGTTCTTTGTACAACGTTCTCAGATGACCTCGGGGGGTCCAACAAAGCACAGAGTCACCCACCAGGAACCCGAGTTGACAGGACATAGCTGCTTTGTAACAATGTATTGTTATACTGTTCAGAACTTCGTGTGAAGTATGACATGTCTTCATAAAGTGAAGGTTTTCTGGACCTCTCTCCCACCTTCTCCCCAGTTCAATCCAAACAATCAGACCATCAAGAGTCTTTCGTCCACTCACTCAAATCCACCCCAACAATTCATTCAACAGCAACAGCAACAGCAACAGCAACAGCAACAGCAACAGCCCAAAATGCCTCCCCATGAATCCCCTCTTATGTCTACTAACATTGACGGCACCAAGATGGACGACCGCCATGACAACCTCGTCGTCGCCATCGTCATCACCACCATCTGCGCCTTCTCCTTCCTCATCATCTGGATCGTCGACCGGCGCTCCAGCAGCGAGAAGAACCGGCTGTTGCAGTCCCTCCTGAAGCAGCTGTCGGAGCTGCGAAGCAAGTGCGACGAGCTCAACGACAGCCTGAAACGCGCCGAGCGGACCGTCATGATGTACACTGGACTCTACGGCAACCTCCCCCAGCACATCGTCGACGAGGCCGAGCGTGACCCCGCCATGCACGGCATGCCCGCGAACTCCACCTCGCAGACATGGCCGGAGCCCCGAGCGCCGGCCGAACCTGCTCCGACCGCCCGGGCTAGCCGGTCCTCACGCGCTGCCCGGACTTCGCGGCCTGCTCGGACCAAGTGGATCTACAATGCCTTGCGCGGTCGGCTTGGGGAGGTTATCTCAGCCGTCTCTTCTGCTCCTGGTGCCTCTTCTAGCTCTTCTGCCCCGTCCGCCTCTGCTGCCCCTGCTTCTCAGAACGACCGCGTCGTCAACGGCGAAGGCGAGTCACATGAGCTCTTCACCGTCGGCCACTCCTCAGATGATAGCGACAGCGATGATGACCTGGCTGAGTCCCGCGAAACCGTTCGCCCTGTTTCAAATGCTAACCGGACTGCAGATGGCGGTTCTCACCTTCGAGTTGAGTCTCATGCTGGCGAGTCGTCTCGCGGCAACCAACGTCCAGCTTCTTCGCATGCTGGGCCTTCTTCAGCACCCCGACGCCCCATCGCCGGTAAGTTCATTGAACACATTTGAAGGTAAGTAAGGTAAGCAATCGACCTGGTGGGTATTCTAGGTTTTCAGAGGGAGGGTTTTTGGTGGGTATGTCAGTTCATTCATGTTACAGCTTCTTTTCATAGCGCTACCCAATATATGTTTTCTTCCATCCGAGATTATCTCCCTCGTGTTGAAATTCCGTGCATGTGACTTTCACCGTGCTTCTGACTGAAACTGCAGAGCACAAACTACGCGCAGGCTAGAGTAAGCTACTGAGGTTCTGGCCTCTGGATGCCAAGTATGGATGTTTCGTATTCCGCCGTATCCATCTCGTTGTAGTCACGCATCAATACATCGAACATAAGTTCCATGGAATTGGTTTCTTTATCCGCTCACTTGAACCCACAATTGGCCGCCCATGGAGACTCGAGTCGTTGTGAAGGATGCATCGGGGACGTGTGAGACGATCCAGGTGACTCGCCGAGGAAGAAGACAGTGTATTTGCGTAGCTATCAAAGAGCTCAACCGTGAAAAAAGCAGAACAGCATCAAGAGCCTCGAGCTCAATGAGTCACCAGCCACCTGTGGCACCTTCAAGACAACAAAGTCAGAGACCTGAGAAATGGCCTTTGGTCGAGGACAAGTCGGGCAGGCATTGAGCGCAAGTCCTTTCGGGATCATGAACTCGGCATTAAAAAAATAAGACAAAGGCAGGGCAACTCGACGAGACCTGATACAACGTTTCTTTGAGTCCTCGGCCAAAGACTCGACCTTTGTGTCTGCTCCTTCGTTCAGACAAGGCCTTGTCACATCGGCTCTTGTTCATCGACAACGCGCGAACAAAGCCCCCCCTCGTGTTACGGTCTCGAGGGCCATCGCAGGGTCGAGCTCTATATATCCTTCCACTCGATCCAGTTCTCAGTCAAGTCTCAAACTCATCATCCTCACCACCTCAATCAACCGGTTTCTTTCCAGATAAGTTTCCCTCCCCTCCAAGCCTTGCTGACTTCGCTCTAGGATCCAATTCACCTGGTGCTTCAAGCGACCACCTTCCCATCTCACTTACAAAGCCGGAGAGGTGAGTGCCCCTTCCCCAAATGACCTGCTGAACTCTTCTTAGGACCCGCCGATCTTCATTCGTCTCATGTTGATCTCAGACTTTCCCCACAAACGCCATCAAGCCGGGCCTTTCGGTCTCAAAGGTACGTTTTCTCTGAATCTCCCCTCAGCTAACCCGCTCTAGGCCCCGCAACTCAACCATGTCGTCGCACAACCCATCTCAGAGTAAGTCATCCCTACCTTTTTGCGAACAGCTGACGATGATAGGTTCCGAAAATCTTCTGGACAACGACATCATGACCTCGACTGGTAAGTTATTCCTCGAACCCTCTGACGATAGATTCCAAAACCCTCCCAAGTCTTGGCAACGACGCATCGAGCTCGAATGGTAAGTTGTTCCCTTCAACCCTTTTTTGGAAGCTGACTCTGGGACACGAACGTCTCATCGCAAAGTCTATTCTCTCGATTTCTGATTCATCATCCGCATTTCCAGGTGAGTCCTCTCCCTTGGCCGAAGAGCTGACCTAGGGCTATTAGAACGATCAGAAACTCGCCCATTCGCTCAATCCGAGGTAAGTCTCACTCCCCGCCTTTTAGTAACTGGCTCCAGGAACCGCCCCGCAGAGAACTTCGCTCGAACATCCTCACCCAAGCATAGCAGCTCAACCCCTCCAGACACGAGGCACCGACTCTCGGAAACCTCCCATCGTCCCAACTAATCTACTCACCGACGTCCGAGGTGAGCAAACCCTCCATCCCCTTGTGCTAACAACCGCTCACAGTCGCCGAACACAAATTCACGATACGAAACTCTCACAGATTGGTGTTTCGTTTAATTGCCACATAAAGGTGCGTAAACAATACTTTAAATACGCTGACGTGATAGATCACCGGAACGACCCCCGAGCTGCAACTCTTCCCAGAGAATGTCGAATCCACATTTCCAACGATAGAGTCCACGCCGAGTATCGACCGATGAGCCACGACCCCGCAGACGGCATTTCGAAAACGAATACTGGTCTTCGAGGGGGGTTAGTTGCTGAAATCGAGCTGAGGGATCTGGCGAATTGAGTTGACAAATGAAGGATTGCTAGATTGGAACAGTGTCAGACAACAGAATCAAACAGATCAGACAATCATCAGCAGTGCATCGTGACTTGAGTGAACAGCCCCAGTGAACTCTGCTACATTTCGAGCATATTAGATGCCAAACGCCCTAGATTACAAGCGCCAGAAAACAGTTACCCCACGGCCGTCTCAATCATTCCATCATTTCTAGAAAAACTTGCTCTTCAGCCCACCCAAAACAACATTCCTCTTCTGCTTGTTGATGAACTTGCCCACATCGTCAGCCCATCCTGCGCTCTGGTTCTGCAAGTTGTCCATGTTGTCGCTCATAATATTGAGCTTCTCGGTGCGCTCGTTCAGCTGTCTCGTCAAGTAATCGCCCCAGCCCTCCTGGCTACCGCCAGCACTCGAACCTGCTTGTGCGCCACTGCGGGCGGCTCTTGCCTCCGCCGCCGCTGCCTGAATCATGCGCCTGCTGGGAGGACGATCGGGGGCAATCAGGAGATCGAGATCCGTTGGAGAAAGATACTGCGTGCCGGACAACCACTGCATGTTTGAAATGGTTGGGCGTGGCGGCGTGACCAGCTCAGGGTTGATGAGAATGTCAGCACTGACGGGCAGATCTTTGCCAGTACCCCACACAGAAAGGACGGCAATCTCGCTGGGACCCGTCCAGCCAAAAATGTCACCCGTCTGAGTCACCACCGCCGAGGTGCTGCGGCTGCTGTCGAGCATCGGCAGCGGCGCCTTGCCGATTTCCTTCAGGCCAGGGATGGAGAAGGCACGCGTTGTTCCGTCGCCAAAGACACCGACGATAGCAAAGCCATGAAGCTCAAACTCGGTGACATTTGCTGCGTCGCAAAGAATGTCGTCAAAGGACTTGGAAGCGCCCTTGGCTCCAGCGGGCTTAAAGATGCGGATCTCGGTTTGCGTGACTAGGCTTTATTAGCAAGGCGTATTGGGCGCTCTGATAAAGAAACACTCACCGGCGATCAGAACACCATTGACCTGCTGTCCATTCCTAAGTCCTGCAACAATCGGTCCAGTCGCCTGTGCAGGCTTGCCAGAGTCGGCCACAATGGGACAAAGAGCAACAACTTTGCCATCGAACTGCTGGGCGCCGGCAAGCTTGACGGAGTAGCTGTTGCCAGACGGCAAAATCTTGAATGTGGCAACCCTGCCCGTGTTCGTGCCGACGAAGCAGCAGATGCTCGAGTAGTTGTCACCCTCGAGGTTCATGACGCTGAACTCTATCGCAACAGGCCATTCCTTGACGTTGTTCTGGTTGTGTCCCTTCAAGAAAGACGCCCTCTTCTCGTGCTTAGCGAACTCAGTCATGGACATTTGGTAAATGACCGACGGCCCACGCAGGTCGATGATGCTGAGAAAGCCGCCTTCAGAACCAACCGCCACGAAGCCGACGTCCGAGACACAGACGGCTGAGATGGGGCCCTGCATCATCTCGTAGAGTTGCCACGGCTGCAAGCCTTCCTTGAGAGGCGGTTCCGCTCTTGAACTGATGTCCGTCAAAGCCCCGGGGTTGGGAGGCAGGTCCTCTTGGTGATCCTTGCCGTGGAACCTATTTCCAGCCCACCTGTAGATGACCAGCTCCCCAGTTCGTGTTCCCACGGCGAACTCACCCGTGTTGGGAGCCATGTTCAGGGCGGTGATGTCGACGTCTTCGTAGCGACCAAGTGATCGAGCAACATCGATTTGCAGCATGGTGGGATTCTCAATTTCGTCGTCGTGGCCAGCGTCCCACAGACGCACTGTGCTATCGCCATGGGCAATTTGGAAGATGGTTCGACCCTCGTATCTGCGTTTCGGCTTTGCAGCCTGGGCACCACCCTTGAGGAGAGGCTCGCCCTGGTTTCTGGTCTCAACCATGCCCAACCAACGGCCCCTGTCCACGGTCTGAACGGCAAATTTGTTCACGTACGGGTGGACGAAGGAAACGGACGGGTGGAGCTGGTTGGTCGGGCTAATGGGGAATCCAGAAGGGAAGCTCATCGTCAGCAGCTCTCCGGAGGAAAGAAGAGTCATGACGGCAATTGGGTCCTGTGCACCAGCGAAGTAGGGAGAGAAGCGGGGAATAAGGAGGAAGTCGGAAACCTGGGCGCCCGGCGGGGTCGGCAAGGTGACTTGACGTTTGCCCTGCAAGTGATCCTGGAGGACCTGCCACGAAGAAGTCGCGTAGATTGGTGTTTGTCCGAATTCGATGAAGGTGAGGCCCTTCTGCGGAGATTCCGGGCTGTGACCACCTGCGATCAACAGGCCAGTGTCATCCGGGTTCTCCTTGCAGCACCACGCAAACCGCACATACGGCTCCGTGAAACCAGCATGGCCAGCATTCGGTGCGGGTTGGTCAACCTTCATCTCGGAAATCGTCCGCGCCATGACGATACGGCCGTCCTTGGGGTCCCAGAAAACCATGCTTCCGTCGTCGTGAGCTGTCATGAGGAAGGTGCCAGTGGGGTGCCACAAGGCATGGGAGAGTCTCGGCCGACGCACAGTATCGGGCGGCTCGCCTCCTCCGCCTGGTGCGCCTGGCTGCAGCACATATTCGAGGAACTGAGTCGCCTTGTTCTGCTTGAACGAGTAGATCACCACTCCCGTAGTGTAGGCAATCATCAACTTTCCGATGTCCCTCGGGTGTAGCGCGATGCTGACCAGTCCGACAACTCGGGCTTTCGGGTCCCTCTCTTTCCAAAAGTTGGGCAGTCTGAACGAGTTCGTCAAGGTCTCCCTGTCCAGGTCGTAGGCCAAGACTTCACCTGTCGCCATTCCCAGGAAGGCCCAGTCGAGCATGGGGTCCGTGATGAGGCAGGCGACATGCCCAGGGCACACTATGCCAGCAATACGCTTCGCGGTGTCGAGATCCCATATTCCCAGCTCGTTCTTGGCGTCGAGGGAGACGAGTCGGTTGGCGGTGAAGTGGAGGGAGCGGAAAGATGTGCGCCTTGGCGGCTCGATGACTTTCTGGACTCGGCTCTGGCCAAAGACGAAGAGTTTGCCGGGGCCGAACTTGGACTCGTTGGTGCCGACTGCGAGAAGCGACTGGATCGGGTCGTATGCTAGACAGCTGCACCGTCGTCCGTCAGCTTCTGCGCTCGAGGCGTGGTGGGCATCTCGGCATGCCATGGCATGACGCGCGTCAACGTGGGGTAGCTACAGTACTGACCTGACCTGGGAGTTGATGCCGTAGGCGGACTGGAAGTCGGGGGCGAAGAGCTCGGGGAGGATTGAGGCAGACAGGTCGTTCTGCATGCCTGTCTGCTTTCCTCTTAGAAACGCGGCCATGGTTGAAGAGAGCGGTGCAAGTTGGATCTGGAGATGTGGGAGGGAAGCCCGATCGACCTTGGGGTGGTCCCGTACTTTTCAGTTAGGGCGGCCGAAGCTCCGCCAAGCGGGGTGCCCGCGCCCGCGCGCAGTGGGCAGCAGCAGCCCAAGACCCTGCGCTGCAGGTGCAACCGAAAAACGTCATAACACCACTCAGAAGGTTCGTCTTTGGCCCGTGCTTCATGCCCAGCCCAGATCCAAGCTCCGCCAGTGCACGTGAATGATTATGTAACCCCGATTGTGGGTCCCGGGCCGGGGTCGGAACCCGGCGAACCGCCGTCCGGATAGTCGCTATCTTCGTTCAACGGAGGGATTGCATGCAAGATGTGCAAAATTCTTAAATTTGTCTTCTTAAAAAAGACATTATTTTATCCTTCTACAAATTTTGGATTGGGTGTATTACGTCTAATGTTTATGAAAGTCTTTCGCTACAATTACGGGTATCAGGTGCCAGTATCGGCGATGGTCAAATTAAGGCTGAGCAAACGTTGTCCGTTGGACAATCAAACGGATCCGGCCACGGTGCCCTCTTCAACCCGCTTCTCCTCGTTGTGGCCATGGACTGGAATAGCACTGGTGGCGCTGTGGGAAGTCAGTTGAAATGCACATGAATACCATCGGGAACGGGCACTTACAGGTCGTCCTCTCCACTGAGCTGTTCGAGGGTCTTGCGCTTCGTCTCCGGAATCAAGAAAGTGGTAGCGAAACCGCAGAGCATGAAGAGAGCAAAGATCTGCATGATGTGGTTCAACCAGGGCGTGCTCCACTTGGGGTCCGTCTTGGCCCGAGTCGCGTCGGCGCCGATGGTTCTGAGAGGTCCGAACACGACCTGGGCGATGATGGCACCGATCTTGCCTGACGCAGCAGAGATGCCGTGCGAAGAAGATCTGTAACGGGTCGGGAAGCATTCGCCGGGAACAATGAAAGTCGTAGAGTTGGGTCCGAAGTTGAAGAAGAACTGGGCGATCGCGAAAAGTGCCATCAGAGCCGAGCCGGACAGGTTCCAGAAGTCGAAGCCGATGACGCAGAAGATCAGAGTGAGGACGAAGAAGCCGAGCAGCTGGATAGGCTTGCGACCAATCGTGTCGATGAGGGAAGCCGAAACGAGGTAGCCCGGCAGAGCGCCCGCGCAGACCAAGATGAGGTTTCCGACGGCGGTGTTATAGAAGATGTGGTAGACATCTTTGCCGCCCGACCAGCCGATGGCGTTGAGAATGATGGGGTTGTTCAACCCGAGGCCATAGAACGCGACGTCCAGGAAGAACCAAGAACCAGCTGTTCCGATGAGAACTCTGGCGTTCTTCCAGGTGCTGTAGTGGCGGAAGAAGTCGCTCCAGGAAGCCTTGGGAACCTCGAGCTCCACCTTGGCCTTCTCGCGAGCAGCAACACGCGTGGCCTCGTCGACCTGGGCCTCACCCCACTTGCCCTGCTTGTAGTAGTCGACGTCGCCCTCGGCCTTTTGCACGTCGTTGTCGACGTCGAAGGTGTAGCGAGGAGTCTCCGGTATCGTCAGGCGGAAGTACAAGGCCAAGCAGCCGGGGACTGCAACAGTTAGTATCCGGAAAAGAGACACACGACAGAGAGAACTGACCTGCACCCCAGCCAATGATGGTTCTCCACATCTTGTCGATGGCCATGATGCAAGGCTCAGTGGTGGAGCAGGAGGCAGCCTTGGCGGCCGTCTCGAGGGATTCCTTGAAGCCGGATGTGACGATGAGAAGCATTAGGCCACCAGCAAGCTGGCCAAAACCCTGGAAGGAAAACACGAGGTTCATCATCAGACCTCTCCACTTTGTCGTGCTGAACTCGGAGGTAATGATGGCTGAAAGGGGGTAATCTCCGCCGATACCGATACCCTATTCCACAGTCAGCAATGAGTTGAAAGTTGGACAACAGCACACCCACCATGATGACACGCCAGAAGACGATCAGACCAGTAATGGAAACAGACGGGGAGGAAGAAGAGAGGGCTTGAGCAAGAGTGGCGATGATGATGATGATGAGTTCGACACCGTACTGTTGAGGTTAGTCGCGTTGGTTTTGAGGGGGTATTCTGACAGTGCTCACCATCTTCTTACGGCCGACAATATCAGCGAGAATACCGAATCCAACTTGTCCGATGACGGTACCAGCAGAGGTGGCAACCTTGATAGCGGTGTCATAGTCCGACGGAAGTGTACCTCCGTAGTACACGATTCCAAGCATGGACGTGACGAGACCGATGGTGAAGATGTCGTACTGGGCGCTGTTAGTCTTTGCTGTAGAGTCAACCACAGACTGAGCATACCGAATCGGTGAAGAAGCCAATGCCAGCAACGGCGATGGCACGGACGTGGTACCAGCCGAAGGGGGCCTTGTCGATCTCGGCCAGGGCCAGACGACGGCGCTCGTTGGCATCAGCAACGTGGGCGAAGTCGTTGTTGAAGTTGTGGAAGGCCACGTTGCCGCCGGACGTCTTGTTGTTCTTGACCTCGGCGGCGGTCAGCTCGCGGTTGGCGGCATCCTCGCCAGCGGCGGTGGTGGGTTGAATAACGCCGGCCATGGTTTTTCGTGCTCCTCTGGGCCCCGGTGAAACGAGAGACGAGGTTCAGACCAGAGTGAGGGAGGGGTTTGGTGTTTGGTGACTCGTGCGAAGGATGAGGAGCGCGAAGACAGAGAAACTCAAACGGAAGGCCGGGGAGGGGTTTGGCTTATATGCTGGGCCGGGACTACATGCCATCTGAGCTGAAAGTTCCTTCGCAGCGTCGCACTCGCAGGAAACGAACACCATCCGGTGGAGGCAGAGAGAGACATGCGACGACCAGGGCCGTCCAGAAGACATGGTTCAAGATCAGCCTCCACCTCGGAGACTACGTCCTAGCGTGGTGGGCTAGTCGAGGAGGGAGGGAGGAGACACGCATGGTACCAGGCAAGGCGAGTGACAAGAGACGAAGCTAGACGCGAGTATCAGCCCGTCTGCTGCGGCAGCGAGTCGACCCCGTCTAACAGCGAAAGCGAGTCCACTCGCGTGGATCCATGGACACAGGACGGAGCGTGCGAGATGCAGACGGCACACCAACGGGCTGGAGACGCCGGCAAACGACTAAGAAAGGGCCAGCCGGCCGACGGCGGTAGTGTAGTGTACACGACTGCGAGCAGGGATGCCTCCTGCGCGGGACATGCAACAATGTGAGTGGGTGGAACCGTGCTCGGCGACCGATCGGGACTGGCGCGTGTTTTTCACTTTTTTCCCAGACTTCGTCCCTCGTCCGTACTTGGGCCGAATCTCAGACAACGCCTCCCGACTGGCTGCCGTGGTTTTTCACTTTTGCCTTCTGACACCGGCAATGCTGAGCTCAAACAGAAAAACGGCTTCCTCGGGGACCACAGAGACGACGAGATGCGCGACTGGCGCACGTCAACCGCCGCGAGGCGAGGGCTTACTTGCTCTTTACGCTCAGAGTTCCAACGGCCCGCTCATGTCAATGTATTGCTGGGGCCAATGGCGAGACTCGCTGCGACAACATGGGCTTAACATGGGATGCATGGCCGGTCGATGCCCCCGCGGCAGCGACGGACTCCCGCGCAGTGCCGCCCTAACAATTTCCGCCGTTTGTTTCCTGCGTCCAGGACAGACCCGGCACGGCATCGATCCCGCAGGATCAGGTGCAACTCAGCCAGAGCTCGGTCAAGCTTTTCGGCAACCCTCAAGATCAGCCTTGGCTACGGCCGATCAGTCTTGGCTTGGACTTCGCGCCCAAACTGGCACCTTGGCATCCAACGTGCTCGTCTTGGACACCGAGACTCACATCGGCTCGAGTTGGCGCGTCATCAGGAGACGCATTGCCGACACATGGGCTCGCAGACTCGTTGGCTGTGGTCAGAAACGGCCTATCAGACTTCAGAGATTGAACATTCACATCACCTACAGGCATCCCACCGTGGCAAGTCGGGCAACGAGCAGGGCCAGGGCCGCCGAACTCTAGCCTCTTTCATCTACCGAGCGCCCAGGATACGGCCATCAACTTGGGGACAGGTACCGCGGCTGGACTAATTGACAAGTCTCTCCGAGGCATACATACACTTCCTGAAGTGTCAGCCCGAAGCCTGCCGACTGTTCCGTGGGCACTGCCGGGGGAAGCCCACGACGTTTCCGTGTTGGGGCCGGCCAATCACGTTGCGAGTCCGGGGCACGTTGCGACCGCGCTGCCAGGCCAGCAACGACATTCGCCCTCCAGAGTCTCGATAGCCAGCGACAGCTTCTATTCGGGCAAAAACCATCGAGTTTGAGCAAACACGACCTCTGGGACAAACTTCCAGACAATGAGACGTCGTTGCGAGGCATCCCGGTGCGGCTCTGACCCCTGCTGGGACTCCCGCTGACTGCCGCTGCTTGGCACTTGGCATCGAGGACACTTTACCACTGAAGGCGCGATGATGCGATCGCCAAGAGGGAGCCAAGCCCTGGGGTGCGCCCGTCCAGGAGCCTCGATATTGAGCAAGACGCAGCTGTCGCGTGCCCGTTGCCTCGTTGCGGACTGCTCGCTCCGCCTGGGTGCGCCGTTCCGCCCACGTGCTACGTTGGCGCTCCCTGTTGGCAGGTCTGAAGCCATTTATCTTGATGAAGGGTTCATGTGCGCCGTATGACGCGCGCGCGCGTTGGTTACATTCGTATCCCCTCCTTCCGCCGCGCCGGGAACGGTATCCCTGCTGCAGAGCATGAGACTTCTTCTATTATCAAGAGGCGAGGTTTTCCAAAAAAGCAACTTTTGATGGACAGGTTGCTCTTCGGACCAGCCGTCCAATCACTCCAAAGTCAATCCCAACCGCCCGAGTGAAGCATTTCGCCGTCGATCATCGTTCGGTTGAAACTCTCGACAGACTTTCGGCCTTCGGCAAACACCACCCTCGCACTTGCAGCTTCTCGCCACACTCAATACCATGATGCTCTCCTTGATCAGTCCGACCTTTTGGCAGCGTGTTAGAGCGCGACCAACAGGAAGAAACCCACCGCAAGCCCCCTCATCACCCCGACTAACATGCCCCTAGTTCCATTTTTGAGTCTGCGTCCAGATTTGCAGGCTAAACAGGGGTCCATCACAATTCCAAAGGACCATCTGGGGTGTGATCCAGAACGGGGCTCCATTTGCTCCATCTGGGCCAATTGAACCCCAGATTTCGCACACGTGGGTGGAACCATTGGTTTCTCGTGCCCCGGACGCGTATTTCAACCTCCGCTCACAATCTGTCGGCGCTATTCTTGCGACGCGGACTCCCAGAAGGCTCGGAGGCAAGAGTCAGCTGTCAATGAAAAGGAGGCAGTCACCGCGGCGTACGCCGGCCAACGCCGGCGGGCTGCTTGACTTGCCGTTTCGGGGTTCTTCTCCGGTCGATAGTTCAATACCTCATCTGCTACTTGTAATGGTGCATATTATATGTTCCAGGCTATCACTCATCAACGCAAGTGCTGATTGGTCACTTTACAAGGAAGAGCACGGTCGAGGAGCTTTTCGAAAACTCCATCAAACGGGTTGCTCGTCAGCAGATTCTCAGGACGTGATAGCCCTCTGATTCTTCAAGTTTCAAACACTCCACCACAAATCGAACAATGGCAGACATGACGGTTTACCGGGGAACTCGCCGCCAAGAACAAAGGTTGCACCAGGCGACCAATCACAACAATGCGCATCGGAATGCGTTGACGCCTGCTGCAAGCTGAGACGCATCTGTTCCTTGCCATGATTTGGTATCTTATGCTAAAGGACGACCCATCCGCCCGTAGCTATGTGGTTAATTGACACTCAGAGCCTGACCTTACAGGAAGTCGTCGACCCGTCAACAACTCAGTATGCGATCCTCTCTCACACGTGGGGAGAAGATGAGGTATCGTTCCAAGACATGGCGAGCCCTGCTTTGGCGACACAGAAAGCCGGGTACGCAAAGGTTGCAAAAACCTGCGAGCTCGCGCTCGCGAGGGGTCTCAAGTACGCCTGGGTCGACACATGCTGCATCGACAAGTCAAGCAGCGCAGAGCTGAGCGAGGCCATCAACTCCATGTTCCGGTGGTACAAGCTGTCCACCGTGTGCTTTGTCTGGTTGTTTGACCTCGGTGATCTGCCGCCGCTCAAAGGACTGGATAACTCCCACCACCTCAAGGACGTCGGCAACTGCAAGTGGTTCACTCGCGGATGGACTTTGCAGGAGCTCATCGCCCCGGAACACGTGGAGTTCTACAACTCCAAGTGGGAGCGTTTCGGGAACAAGGTCGCCTATGCCTCGGTGCTGGCTCGAATAACGCGCATCAGTCCCTCGGTCTTGGCGTCGTCCTCGAACCTGCGGTCTACGCCAGTCGCGGTAAAGATGTCCTGGGCAGCCCACCGGAAAACGAAGCGCTTAGAGGACAAGGCGTACTCACTCCTCGGCATATTTGACATCAGCATGCCCATGATTTATGGCGAGGGAAGCAAGGCCTTTCGTCGACTCCAGGAGGAGATTGCCAAGGAGACAAACGACCTGTCCCTCTTTGCTTGGAAGTCTGCCATTGAACAGACAGACGACAATCAGAGTCTCCAGGCTTTCAGGGGCATGTTTGCAGAGTCTCCTGATGAGTTCAGCAGTTGCTCAAAGATGCACAAGTCTCGCGCCAACCGAGAGGCCCAACACGAGTTTTCCCTCACGAACAGGGGCGTTCGAATCGAGACGAAGCTCTTCAAGGACATGCTTGGCGGCTACGTCATGTATCTCGGGTTCATTGATCAATCCGCCAGAGACCTCAGCTACATATCAAGCGCGGGATACCTCTCAAGCAAGGATGTCTGCATCTCGCTCGTTCGCACCGCCAACGGATTCGTCCGCTGTGAGCCGTGGTCTCTCGAGCACGAGCAGATGCTGGCGGAGTCGGACACGGTTCAGAACGTGTTGACGGTCTACGTCCGCAAGGAAGTCACGCCCGAGGAGGCATTGGATCTCCAGAGACGGAGGCACAGGTCTTTTCAGGTTCACGTCGACCTCCCCACGTCCCTCCACGTTGAGACGCTGTTGCCGCAGCCGGGGCATCTTTGGGACAGTCTTTACTCCACCTTTATCAGCAGCGCGCCAGATTCGCCGTTCGGGGCCACGCTCGCTATGACCATCGCCGGACGCGAGGGGGATTCCAGGTTCAGCTTCCCGCTCCTGCTCGTCTTGGGCTGGTCCAGCATGAAGAAGAAGGCTCTAGCGGTGCTCTACGGCAGCGAGGATGCCGTATCGCAGCGCCTCGTCAACGACATCGTTCCGCTTGGGTTTCCGGATCCGAGCAGGGACTACGAAGACTACTTCCTGGACGTGGCGCTGGGCAGGATCCTCACCAAGCCCGAATTCCGGGCCCAGGAGGTGCGCTTCACGGAGAAACGGTCGAGTCTTTTTCGGAACCTTGGGAACTTGGGGACGGACTCGACGCACGTTGCGACGTTTGCCGTCAAGCTCGAGACGGACCAGGTCAGCGAAGACGTTGTGGTCTATCGCGTGTTTCTGACGGGGAGTTTATCGAGAATGGACGGCCGGGATATGGGCTGAGATGGCATTCTGACGCCCTGTAGAGCCGCCGCGGAACACGGTTCGTTAGGAGGGCCGACACCTCGGGATGATCCAGAAGACCATCTGTACGCACGGCATGGCACTCAAATCCTCACGAACGCCAAGACCACAGTCTGTGCCGTGGCGGTATAATAGGGCTGCCCGTGTTTATGGTGTGCTACCTTGGTACGCTCCGAGCATGTCATCTTCTCTCATGGTCAACCTGGCCTTTGCCCTGTGTAGAGCACATTCGGTTATCCCTCGTTAGGAACAGAGAAGTTCGTAGTGGAATCGAAGTGCCTCACGTAAACCCCACGTCTCGTCGGCGTCGGGAGGAACTCGGCTCGTCTGACATATGCTGCGCTGTATCCATCCCCCCTGAGAAACATGATTCGGATACCCCTATCCCACATCTGGTTCCACATTTGAATGCAACCCGGAAAGCTGCTGAAGAGTTGTTCCAGTTGACGTCTGGTGCACAGCGTGTTGCGGTCGTCACCCTCCGTCAGGACACGGGCCCGGAGATACACGACCTCGATATTCGGGTCAGCGACCAGCGCACCCGCCCAAGTCACGGAATCCGAAGCGTCCGGGAACATGATACTCCTGACGTGCCGCAAAAAGCAAAAAGGCCCCAGTCTTACGAGACAGCTCGCGCGCGGCCCTGCCCAGTACGGGGGAATGAAGACGTCGACGCCGGGGCAGACCCACGCCGAGGGCCATCCGGAGGAGAGCCGCGGCGGGTAACGGTGGTTCTCGCGGAAACGGGCACCGTCCGACCAGAAGTATTCCCCCTCTCTGGGGAGCCTGAGGAACGTCCTGTGGACTATGGAGCGGCCTCTGCGGTCGACTTGGGAGACGTTTCGGATCGCCGACAGGCGGTGTCGTTGGGAGAAATCTCTCAGCTGGCCTTCTTCGCATGAGGCGATTCCGACGGCTTTCGTGAGGGCGTAGTCGTCGCCCTTGAATTCGAGTTCCCAGATCACTGGTTCGGTGGAGGCCTCGGCGACCGCGACGAAGGCCTCGACGATGAGGAGAAAGACTTCGTAGGGGAATTTGAAGGTCGCATCCTGTTCTGGAGTGGGCGTTGTAGCCGCCTGTAAGGGGGACGGGAAGGGTTCGATCGTAGTGTCGGTCATATTGTCGATCATGGTGTCTAGATGGTTGGTAGAGAAAGCGACCCGCATCAGGTTTCAGGCAGAGGATTTATAGTCCGTACCTGTGTCACGATTATGGCTGAAGCCATGTCTGATAAGGGGAGCAGAATCATTGGCCGCAAAGTGTCTTTCGATTGCTCAAGGTGGATGGAATATGCGGTTGGTGCGTCTCACAGGGTGGTGGCTTAAAGCTGTTAGGAACAAACCTCAACGATACTGCATTCCGAGTGCTCGCGAATTTCGGGCTCGCCTGTCGAAACTGCATCTAGGAGAGACTGGATTATACTATTTCATCGGAATTTTCGTTTGGTCTTTTACAGTCACCAGTTCACATGTTCTTCTTTCACTCTCCGTTGCCTTGACTCAAAGACATGAACCTGTCCCAGGTCTGCGGGAGGCGAAAGGAGATTCGGCCGGTTTGACTATGGGACTCCGAAGCTTGGAGCATCAGGGTGCCAGTAATTGAGCGAGCCGGCACGAAGAAAGTTCGTCCTTCCATGGGAAAGCTGCACACAAGGTAGCTATCAAAAATCTGTCCATATTAAGTACCGCAAAGAGCTCCTCTTCCTGATCCCCGCCTCTCTCTCTTCACTTCCTTCGACTTGGCCAGCGGAATCATCATCCAAACACACGGCAAATATCAGTCCATTTCACAATACCTCCGCCATGGGCAACAACCAAGCCCGTGGGCAGAGACGCCCTCAGACGCCGCCAAAAGCACAGTCTCTCAGCGGCCAATCTTCCTCTGCCGACGCTTTGGGACCGACAGAGCCGGCCTCCGTCCCGTACGAAATCTACCTCCTCGTCCTTGAGACTTTCGTCGCCGACGCCGTAGCCGATGAAGCTCGGGAACCCACGTCGAAAGCGACATGGGACTTTGACGCGGCCGATGCCGATGCCGCTGCGGGATACGGGAGGTTCTTCATCCTCGAGAGCACCATCGCGTCGCCCTCGCAGTACCTATCCAACCGTCGATTCGAGCGCATCCGCGCCATGTCCCAGGTCGACCGGAAAGCGCGCTCGACCATCAGCCAGGCGTTCCCCAAGCTCCCCGTCCGCAACGTCACGAACAACGGGCGAGAGCGATGGGAATCCAAGGCGGGTTCGCCGTGGGTGTTCGTGTGCCCGAGGGTCGACACATTTCGAGCCCACCTTGTCCTCGACAGGTATTCCGGCGGCGGCGACCCGCGTCTCGAGTGGGCGCTGCGATCGGATCTTGGCGAGGGGGACTCGGTGTTCCTCGGGTGCATCCAGAAACTCGTGGCGACTCATCTGATCGAGACCCCGTCGGTCGAGTGCCTGATCCGAATGCCGAATCTCAAGACGGCGGTGCTGCAGGTTCCGAGCCTCCGCCGTGCGATCCACCGTGCTTCCACCCGCGGCCGCGGCCCCCCGGACCTTTCGGTGTTCGGCCTGATAGACCGGGCGAATGTCGACCTGCCGGGTTCTTCCGCCTCGGTGCAGGATCGGAACGTCCAGATTGCCAAATGGAGGCTTCTCATGGCCAGAGGCGTGACAGTCATTCTTCAGAGGCAGCCTCACGACACGCAAACCCACTGTGTGCCTCTCGCGAAGCTGGTGAGCACCGATGAGGGGCTGGGCGTGGTGCTCCCGATGACCTAGGGATAAGAGTTCGCAGATATCATCGTCCCACACTGGCTTGCTTCACCTAGGGGACGGCAACCGGGACCAAAAACAGGTTTCATAAAAGCATCATAAGGCAGGGTCTTTTGCTATGTATCATCAGGTCATGTGGCGTTGCGCCCTGAAGTCACGATCAGAAAGACCCAGAAACCCGTCTTGTTTTTCCGGGCCCCCGCTGACTGCCTCATCGTGGCGTCGATTCTTTCGGGACCCCCTTTTCATCAGTCCATAGGTATACAAGAATGTTCAAGAATTGAAGTGTTAAAGTAACGTGTCTGAACGTCGTTCGGCCCAGCCGGCTACCAGAAAAAACAGGTCGCCATGCCTTGTTGCGTATGATCCCGTCATGAACACAAAGTCCTTCCAGTGGCGTTTCTCGCGAGGTCGATGGTGTGTGACTTAGTAAGGCTTCTCGCCGATGCTGTGACGGGTGTTAGTCGCGGGTTTTCTTTTTTTTGAACCCAAGCTTTCCAGGCAGGTTTGAACTCACAAGTTGCCGGGGGGAGAGTAGCGGGCAACGACATAGGTGGCGCCCTTGGAGTCGGTGGCGATGGCCATGCCGACCTTGGTGGTGGACTTCCAGACGGCCTGGGTGTAGTGTCCGAAGCCCATGTAGTTGGTGGCGCTGATGGCCTCGCCGTTGTAGAGCGACTTCTCGCCGAGCCAGGCGTTGGCGGCGTTGACGTTGGGGGTGCCGCCGCCGGACTGCATGTACAGGTTCTCGCCCTGGCCCGAGGTCTGCGAGTGGGTGAGGGAGCCGACGGAGAGCAGGTGGGTGGCCCACTCCTGGGCGTTGGCGGCGAGGGTCGCGTCCCAGACGAGGGCGGGGACGCCGACGTCGGCGCGGGCGGCGTTGTGGGCGTCGAGGGCCTTTTGCTGGTCGGCGTCGAGGGCGGAGGAGCCGCCGGAGGAGGCGGGGGTGGTGGCGGCCGGGGCCGGGGCGGCGACCGGGGTGGTGGTGACCTTGGCGACGTCCTCGTCGTCAACGGGGGCGGGGGTCGGGACGGCGGCGGCCGGGGTGGTGGGCACGGGGACGGCGGTGGGGGCGACGGTGATGGTGGTGACGGCGGACCATCCGCCTCCGTATCCACCCCAGCCCCAGGAGCCGGCGGGGCGGGGCCGCCAGGCGGCGGCGTTGGTGGCCATGACGGCGACGACGACGGCGGAGAAACGCATCTTGGCTTGGTTGGAAAGGGGGGGGGGGGGTTTGAAATCACCGGGATTCGTAGCAAGTGTGTTGTTGTTATTGTTGTTGTTGTGTGAATGAGTGAACGGAGGATGGATCCTGCCAAAAGAGCGTCGATGGAGAAAAGAACCCGTAGGGTCGTGTAAAGGAATGACAGACGCTGTAAGGTCGAGAAGAGTACCTTGTGGGTGAGAGAGAGGAGGACCAGAAGCAGAAGATGCAGGTCAGGTCACGATATAATATACCTCTTCACCGTGGACGGTCACAACATTTTGGCGCTTCACCCCCCCGGCCGCCGCGAGGTCGGGATATTTTGCCGCTGGGCATTAAACATGAGACGAGCGATGATCTCCCGCATGCAAGCCCTCCACCGCGAGATTGCTAGTCGGAAGACGTGGCGTCTCACCACATTGGCCCTCTCGCTGGGCTGGCCGAGAAAAGGCTTGCGAATCCTCCACCCCCCCCTGCGCGGCTAATGGAGATTGTGGTGGGGTTCCAACAACAAACAAGGCAACCTTCTTTTCTTCTCCGTCTCTCTGCAGGCGAGAGGGGGCCCAGGGCAGGGAGCAGGCCAAGGCCAATCTTGGTTTCTCGTTGCCGTGCCGTGCTGTGCTTTGCGTGCGCGGTGGGTTCAGACGGACCCCGGCGGCATGGTTCAATTTGACGGGCACTAAGCAAGTGCCATGTCTCACCACTTGCAAGGGAGTAGCCCTACAAGATTATGTCACTTTCCCAGCCGTCGTCGTCGTCGTCGTCGTCGTCGTTGTTGGGGGGGGGGGGGGGGGGGGGGGGGGGGGGGCGCGGGGGGGGGGGGGGGGGGGGGGGGGGGGGGGGGGGGGGGGGGGGG